>PVJI01014434.1:8589-44315 GCA_004026765.1 Micronycteris hirsuta
TCCATACCTTATATAACTCCCTTTAACATTTCATACAATAAAGGCTGGGTGGTGATGAACTTCTTGAACTTGACCTTATCTGAGAAGCACTTTATCTGCCCTTCCATTCTAAATGAAAACTTTGCTGGATAGAGTATTCTTGGATGTAGGTCCTTGCCTTTCATGACCTGGAATACTTCTCTCCAGCCCCTTCTTGCCTTTAAGGTCTCTTTTGAGAAATCATCTGACAGTCTTATGGGAATTCCTTTGTAGGTAAACTGTCTCCTTTTCTCTTGCTGCTTCTAGGATCCTTTCCTTATTTTTGATCTTGGGTAATGCCATTATGATGTGTCTTGGTGTGTTCCTCTTTGGGTCCAAGTTCTTCGGGACTCTCTGAGCTTCCTGGACTTCCCAAAAGTCTATTTCCTTCGCCAGCTTTGGGAAATTCTCCATCATTATGTGTTCAAATAAGTTTTCAATCCCTTGGTCTTCCTCCTCTCCTTCTGGCAGCCCTATAATCCGTATGTTGGGCAGTTTACAGATGTCCTGGAGGTTTCTGAGCCCCTCCTCCATTTTTTGAATTCTTGTTTCTTCATTCTTTTCTGGTTGGATGTTTTTTTCTTTCTGCTGGTCCACTCTGTTGATTTGAGTCCCAGTTTCCTTCTCATCCCTATTGGTGCCCTGCAGATCTCTCCTCATTTGTTCAAGCAACTTTGATAATTTTTCATTGAATTCTGTGAGCATCCTTATTACTAGGGTTTTGAACTGTGCATCTGATAGGTTGGCTATCTCTTGGTTGGTTAGCTCTGGGGCTTTGATCTGTTCCTTTCTTTGGGCCATTTTTTTTCCTCGGTGTGCCTGTTACTGTAAGGGGGGTGGAGCCTTGGGGTTCACCTGGGCGGGGAAATTGATGTTCGTTGTGTTGTGACGTAGCCTGTGGGGGCGGGACCTGAGAGCACAATGGCGCTTGCTCCGCTCTCCGCACCCACACTGCCTCCTGCAAGCAAGTTGAGCCCCTCTGCGCTGGCTCCAGGGGTCGCTCCGGGGTCGGTGGATGGGCCGCACAGTTCCAATCCCCCGTGGGTCTCCCCAACAAACTCTCCTATGAGGCCGGGAGTTCCTCCCGCCGCCAACACCACCCCACAGGTGCTTTCAATCTGTGCTGTTAGGTTGCGCCCTGCTTTCTCTCCCGGTTTGTCTGCACGTGAGTGCGGACCTCCCCAGTCCACCAGTCTCGGCCCCACTGGGTCTGGATGAGCCAGGCGCTGGCCGCGCTTTTGTCAGGCACCCCCTGTCTCGGTGTGCTGCCGCCCTGCAGGAACCACCCCTCTAATCGCGAACCTGCTGTCTGCTCACCAACTGGCTGCAGAGTCACTGAGAGCTCTCCATCCGCCCTGCTCCTCCCAGCTCACCAGACTGGATGAATGTATCTTCTTTAATTCCTTGATTGTCAGACTTACTCTCAATTTGATTTTCTCTCAGATCTGGCTGTTTTTGTTTAGGTAAATTTCTGTTTTTTCCTTGTTTGGCTGTGCGAGGAGGCACGGCACATTCACCTATGCCGCCATCTTGCCGGAAGTCCTAAATTACAAGTTCTTAAACAAAGACTACACAGGTTTTCATATGTGGTTTATAGTTTTATCTCCAGCCTCATTGCACTTATATGCCTGTAATACTGAAATGGCTCTAGTCCTGAATAGACCATGCTCATTCATGTGTGTCTTCTTTTAATGATGCCTTTCAGGTTAATTGATGTACTATGACACATAATGCCATTCCCCAAGCCTGTCTAATTTCTAGTCATTCTTTGAGACCTAATTCCAATGCCAGTTCCTTCACAAAGCCTTCCTTAAATCCCTCACACTTAGAGCCTTCCTCCTCTGTGCTTCTTAGTACCTTCTGCACATCTCCATCACTCATATACTCCTATTACAATAGTCTCTTTCCACTTCATTCCCTCTATTCCCCACAAGATTATGAGTTTCCTGAGGGCAAAAAGTCTGCATTAGTGATAGCTGTAACCCCATATTGTTCTCTGTATAAGTTTTTAATAAATGCTGTTTGAATGAATATAGCAATCAGTGTAAATACACTCAACAAGACAAGCTTGGGGGGGGAAATGAACAATCTCTACAAAACACGTTTTGTTTAAATTTTACCATCTGCACCACAAATTTTTACTTTAACAGAATTCAACCAAACATGATGGGGTTTTTCTTATTTTGACATCTAGTCAACAAACTCATCAAATATCTACCTTTTCTTGTTTCATACCTCAAGTTAGAGAAAATGAGATCCACTAGTTATACAATGATAATTAAGCATCACTATGATTGAAAGTGAACTAAACTTGGAGTAAAATAATTTATTTTAATTTATTTTTATTTTATGTCTTCCATTTAATAGTATGTGGTCTTAAAGTAAACTAAACTTGGAATCAAGTGATTTATTGTTATTCTATGCCCTCCATTTCATAGGTCTGTGATCTTTGACAAATTATTTAATATTTCTGAATATTAGTTTCTTTAGCTAAAAATTGGAAATAGTGCCTATTTAAAACAGGTTGTTGCAATCATATGAGAGAATTAAGTAAAAACATGTATTATAATTTCTACTATACCATGAATGCTCAATAAACATTGATTTAAACCAAATAGTCATGGCTTATGCCAGGGGTGTCGAACCTGTGGCCCATGGGCTGCATGTGGTTCAGAATGGCTATGAATGTGGCCCAACACAAAATCATAAATTTACTTAAAACATTATGAGATTTGTTTGTGATGTGTGTCACAATGTATTTACTGTGTGGATCAAGATAATCCTTCTTCTTCCAGTGTAGCCCAGAGATGCCAAATTGTTGGACACCCTTGGAACTTTATTCCCTCAAGGTTACTACAAACTGACTGTAGTATCATATTCATAAACAATTACTTTCACTCAAGGCAAAATGAAGTAAAATGCAAAATAACCATATAAGTAACATGGTTTGGTAGCACAAATTAAGAAAGTACATTGAAGAAAATGGCAAAATTAAGAAGTAGTCTTGCTAAGACCTTATAATCCCTTGCTACACAAAATATGATCCATAGATCAATACTGGTATTACTTGAGAGTCTGTACAGGATCATAGGACCCACTTCAGACCTTCTAAATCAGAATCTATATTTTACCAAATCTCTAGATCAATCATTTGCCCATTAAATCTTGAGAATGACTTTTATAGAGAGACAGACCTCATGCTATTAAGATTCTCTACAAAATGATTAATTCTGGATACATACTTGGGTTCATTTATTCTTATTCTTCTAAGAGCTCACTTGAATCTTTGTGAGCTTTTTTTTTAGCACTGCATTTGGTGTTGATTTCACCTTGTTCATTTTGCCTTGCATGCAAGTTAAAGTCCCAGATGTTCTTACTTGCCTGGAGGAAGCTAAGGACCAGATACATCTCCTTGTAAAACCAGGAAGTGAACTTTGGACTTTGAGTGCTAAATAAAATACACATGTCATGTTTCAGTGTCTTGTCGATTTAAAATAGGAGAATTCTTCATTGCATTAGCATAATTCACTTCGATTTCAGTTTAGTTAGGGATTTCATCTGTTAAAATGTCTTCTGAATATTTAATAAACACAAATTAGTATTTTTACCAAAGACAAGCTCTAGCATATAAATGTTCGTATATAGCAAGAAAGGTAGGCACATAAGATGAATTTGACAAAAAGCTTTTTCTGTGAGATAAGCCTATTGAAACCCAGCTGTATTCTTCATCATTAGATATTATGGTAAATTGTTTATGTGGTGTTATGTTTATTGATTTGCAAATATTGTACCATCCCTGTATCTCTGGGATGAATCCCACTTGATCATGGTGTATGATCTTTTCAACATATAACTGGATGTGGTTTGCCAATATATTATTGAGGATTTTAACATCTATATTCATCAGCAACATTGGCCTGAAGTTTTCTTTCTTTGTTATGTCTTTATCTGGTTTTGGGATAGGATGATGCTGGCTTCATAAAAAGAGTTTGGGAATCTTCTGTCTTCTTAGATTTTATGGAATAGTTTTGAAGGATAGGGGTTAGCTCTTCCTTAAATGCTTTGTAAATTTCTCCTGTAAAACCATCCAGTACAGGGCTTTTGTGTGTCGGGAGTTTTTTGATTACTGCTTCAATTTTGTCAGCTGTTATTGATCTGCTCAGGCTTTCTGATTCTTCTTCATTGAGTTTTGGAAGATTATATTTTTCTAGAAATTTGTCCATTTCACCTAGGTTTTAAAACTTCTTGACATACAGTTCTTTGTAGTAATTTCTTAAAATCCTTTGTTTTTCTGTGGTATCAGTTGTAATTTCCCCTCTTTCATTTCTGATTGTGTTTATTTGAGTCCTCTCTCTCTTTTTCTTAATGAGTCTGCTTAAAGGCTTGTTGATTTTGTTTGTCTTTTCAAAGAACAAGCTCCTAGATTTATTGATCCTTTGAATTGTTCATTTAGTCTCTATGTTGTTTAATTGTGCTCTGATCTTGATTATTTCCTTCCTTTTATATGCTCTGGGCTTTGTTTGTTGTTGTTCCTCCAGTTCTTGTAGATGTAGGGTTAGGTTGTTTATTTTAAATGTTTCTATCTTTTTTAAGTAGGTTTATATTGCTATGAAGTTCCCTTTCAGGACTGCTTTCACTGTGTTCCATAGGTTTTAGACTGTTGCGTGTTCATTTTCATTTGTTTCCAGAAACTGTTTGAAACACCAATTCAAAAGAACACCAGTTCAAAGGAGCCAATGTTCATAGGAGCAAAATTTACAATAGCCAAGTGCTGGAAGCAACCTAAGTTCCCATCAGTAAATGAATGGATCAAAAAACGATGGTACATTTACACGATGGAATAGTACATGCAGAAAGAAGGAGTGCCTATCCTTTGCAACACCATGGATGGATCTGGAGAGCATTATGCTAAATGAAATATGCCAGGCAGTGAAAGACAAATACCATATGATCTCACCTTTAAGTGGAACTTAATCAACAAAACAAACAAGCAAGCAAAATATAACCAGAGAAATTGAAATTAAGAACAATCTGACAGTAACCAGAAGGGAGGTGGAAAGGGGTAATAGGGAAAAGGTTTTCAGGAACTACTATAAAGGGCACAAAACCAAGTGGGGTGGAATCAGGGGAGGGAGGTGGGGATGCCTGGGTTGGGGGAGAGTGGTAGGGGGAAATGCAGACAACTGTACTTGAACAACAATAAAATAATAAAATAAATAAATAAATAAGAATCGCAGTGGTTCTAAAGTTTTACTCTGAATATGAACCATTTCAGAACCATAATAAGGTCCAGATTTTAGGGCTCCAAATCCAGGAGTTCTCATTCAATAAGACTAAAATAGGACCAGGAAGATTTTACCAAAGTATCTAGTTGTTTGCTTGCAGCAATGATTTCAGAAATGCTGAAAAACAACCATGTCAGAATATTGAATCAGAACACATGGGAAATGGAAGGAGCAATATGAATTAACTGAGTATTTATTATGTACCAGGTGCATGAAAACATGATCATATATCATCTTTATATTTTTATTTTATGGGGGAGTTGTTATTCACATTTTACAGATTGGAAACTGGGTCACACATCTTCGAATAGTGAAACCAAGATATGCTGCTAAGTTTCCCCAATTCTGTAACTTATGCTCTTTTCACCACCACAGTTTAAATCTTTAACTTGGCTTTGAATCTTTGCTATGTAACATTTTACATTGAAACTATGCACAAGGTACTTAATTTACTTAATCTCCTTGAGTCTTAATGTCCTCATTCTAAAAAAACAGGGATTATAATAGCAGCTCTGTCAGCATCACAGGATTGTTGTGACAATCAGAGATAATCATAGATATGAAAACAGGTATAACCTCTTGAACTTTCATTTTCATAAAATGTCCATTGTTCTTGGTTGCTCATGGAAGGGTTCAACCCTAGTTTGACATTTGCTTGTTGATGATGATAAATAAATGCATAATTACTGCAGAAATTTTGGAAATATGTAACAAAGAATAAATCAAAATGTCACTTTGTTTCCCTTCAAGAAGTTATAAAAGATGTAACAACCTGTGTGGATTGTGGGGGGAGAAACAAATATACAGAGAACGTGAAAAGCCCATTTTCATTCGTGAAAAAGTCCTACCACATGTAGTAACATATAAACTTTCAGGGGGAAGGACATATACAATCCATATTTCAGCAGAAACCACTGTTCTTATTTTGACATATTTCCTTCTATTTGTTATCATTTTGGCATATCTCCTTATATATTACATTTACACTGTATTCTTACATTTTGTTTTCTTTGCTTTCAGTTAGTATTATACAAAAAATATCTTCCATGTTGCTTAAAAACTCGTGAATTTTTTTGCAATAAAATATGACCTTTACTGTTAAATGTTTTATGACATCTCACAAACCATTTTCTTTTTGTTATGTTTGACATTTTGCTAATTTTTAGAAGATTTTATTACTGTTTGTTTTTTTGTTTTTTATTGTTGTTCAAGTACAGTTGTCCCCATTCCCCCCCCACCATTCCTGCCCACTGCAGCCACCCCCACCTCCCTCCCCTGATTCCACCCCACCTTGGTTTTGTCCATGTGTCCTTTATAGTCATTCCTGAAAACCCTTCACCATTTCCCCCCCATTATCCCCTCCTACCTCCCCTCTGGTTACTGTCAGTTTGTTCTTTATTTCAATGTCTCTGGTTATATTTTGCTTGTTTATTTGTTTTGTTGATTAGGTTCCACTAAAAGGTGAGATCATATGGTATTTGTTTTTCACCACTTGGCTTATTTCACTGGGCATAATGCTCTCCAGTTCCATCTGTGCTGTCTCAAACAGTAGGAGCTCCTTCTTTCTTTCTGCTATGTAGTATTCCATTGTGTAAATGTACCACCGTTTTTTGATCCACTCATTTATGGATGGGCACTTAGGTTGCTTCCAGAACTTGGTTATTGTAAATTGTGCTGCTATAAACATTGGGGTGCTAGGTCCTTTTGGATTGGTGTTTCAGAGTTCTTAAGATATAATCCCAGCAGTGGAATTTCTAGGTCAAAAGACAGTTACATTTTTAGTTTTCTGAGGAAATTCCATACTGTCTTCCAAGTGGCTGCACCAGTCTGCATTCCCACCAAAAGTGCCCTAGGGTTCCCTTTTCTCCACATCCTCACCAACACTTCTTTGTTGATTTGTTTATGATGGCCATTCTCACTGGTGTGAAGTGGTATCTCATTGTGGTTTTAATTTGCATCTCTCTGATGGCTAGTGATGCTGAGCATCTTTTCATATGTCTCTGGGCCCTCTGTATGTCCTGCTTGGAGAAGTGTCTATTCATGTCTTTTGCCCACTTTTTAATTGGGTTTTTTGTCTTCCTGGAGTGGAGTCGTATGAGTTCTTCATATATTTTGAAGATCAAACCCTTGTCTGAAGTATCATTGGCAAATGTTTTCCCATACAGTTGGTTCTCTTTTCATTTTATTGCTGTTTTCTTTAGCTGTGCAGAAGCTTTTTATTTTGACGAAATCCCATATGTTTATTCTTTCCTTTATGTCCCTTGCTCTAGGGGACATATCAGTATTTTAAATGTTGAATCCACCCCATTTTCTTTCTGTTTCCATTTGTACCATGGTGTCTTCAAATGGTTATATATTTTTAAAAATTTTCCTCAGTTTATAAGTATTATCTGTGGGAGGATTATTATGGTTCAAATTACTCTGCCATTATTAAGATCAGAAGTAGGGGTTAAAATGGAGACAACTGTACTTGAACAATTATATATATATATATATATATATATATATATATATATGTGTGTGTGTATATATATATATATATATATATATTTAGGGTTAAAAAATTTTATTTAAAAGTGTATTTGTTTAGAAAGGTACATCCTTGAAAAGTTAATCTTGATTAATTAAAATATATTTTTCCAACTAAAAAATAATATGAGAAAGAATAAAGAATATATAATTTAAGGTAGAGCAGTAAGGCAAACATAAATGGATCAATGTAGGAATGAAAGCATCATGTTCAAAATAGTATTGATAAATATTTTTTATATTGTTTTTATAAATCAAACCTAAATTGTTATATAGTAAGATATTTCAATCTTTCAAAAAAATAAAATAAAACCAGAACTAAACACATATATTTTAAATGAAAATTACTAGAAGACTCAACTCTTGTAAAACTTTTATATAAAAAGCTTAACTAAATGTCATTTGATTACTGCCATGTGCAGTACACTGTTAGCAACGTGAATGATCTGTCTAAAATGTATAGATTTATTTCGGATTGATGGTTTCAATAAGTAAATTATCCATATAGATCAGAGATAATTAATTTGATAATCCAAAGAAGTTCAATTAAGCGTCTAAATTATACATGTAATCATAGCTTTAAACTGCACAAAACTTATTTGTGTCGATTTTCATTTGAAAAGTGTTTAATGTAAGGTGAACGTTGTACTTCTGTGAAGTCTCAACTCTATTAGTTATTTCTGGTACAGAAATGGCAACACATCATTTTATAAAGTTTATTTTTGCTGAACCTGCAGTTTACTGAAAATCTCAGTCTTTTCTTTTCTTGAATCTTAGTTGGTAAAATTCAGGAAGTTCTTTACGTTTTTTTGACTGTTGTATTCACCCAAAAGTCACCTGTAGACTTAGTGTGATATATGTTTTGTTTATTTGGGGGAGGTATTGCTCATAAGAATGATTGCCAGGGGCTTTGAGATTTTTGTTATGGCTTTATTGGTTTGGAAAAAACCACGTAAATCACCAGTTCTGTTTTCCTCTATCATATGAAAGTCAGATAAGCAACAACATTCTTAATATTCTGAGGAGTGACTTGGGAGCCATAAAACTTAAGTGAAATCTTATTTCCATACAACCTTTAAAATAAACCTTAAACTTATTTTGCCCCCAAATTAAAATGCAACGCACAGATAATGGATATTAATATATTCAGGCTATTGTTTAGGTTAAAGATTCTCATCTCAGTGGAAAAGTTACCCTTATTCTATTTTTCATTAATATTAACATTACAAACAAATTTTTTATTATGTTTAGTTTGGTAAGAAACTGCTGAACTATCTTCCAAAGTAGCTGTATTAATTTGCCCCTCACCAGCAATTCATGAGAATTCCTTTTGCTATACATCCTTGTCAGTATTTGTTAATTTCAGTGTTTTGGATTTTAGCAATTTGAGTAACTGTGTAGTGGTAACTTAATGTTGTTTTAACTTCCAGTTCCCTAATTACATATGATATTGAGCATTTTCACAAATGTGTACTAAAGCTACAGACTGGAAGAAAATATTTGCAAATCAGATATCCAACAAGAAAAAAACAACCCAATTCAGTATACAAAAACAGTCTTCAAAATAGAACAATTAGAAAACAAGCAACTTAATTTTTCAAATGGGCAAAATACATCAATGCATAATTCAGTAAAGTTGACATATGGATGTTAAGTAAGCATATGAAAAATTCCTCCACACCATTAGCCATTAGACAAATGCAAATTAAATTCATGATTCAAACAAAAATGATATATTGGAGATCCTCAATATTAAAATTTTTTTCCCCAGGGCTGACAGCAGAGAAAGGCTGGATTCTGTGAGGTCCTGTGTGTACTCATGTGGGAGATCATCTCAGTGCTCCTCAAGATCATCATATTTACTCCTGACAGGGTGTACCTCCCCTCCCATCTGCTTATCTGAAGCTGGTCCCTCAGGTCAAGGTCACCATCTCTCTGAGATACCAGAAAAAGAAGTCAAGGAGATGCAGAGGGTTGTCTTTACCTGATATTCATGCATGGGTTCTCTCTGAGAATCTGTCTGTCAGTTATGAGAGGTCCTCTTTTTCTTCCCTTTGAGTCCTCACCCTGATTCATGGCAAGGCCTGGGACTCCTCCCTCTGCAGAACTGAGATTATATGTTTCAGAAAAAACTTTGCCTTGCTCATGTTCCCAAGATGGATGTCCAGATATACCACACCTGTGGAAACTGCTTGGGATTTCCCATGCATTCATCAGGGGAAGTGCTGGGCTGTGGTTCCCCCTCCCAGAGAGATCCCCTCAGTCCTTCCTCAGAATCCACAACTTGAAACCTGGCTGGATGAGAACTCTGACCTGTTGACCTGAAGCCACACCTCACGGAGAAAGCTTTTCATCTGGTTCCTCAAGCTCCCAACAAGGAAGTACAGAAACAAGATCCAGTGATCTTGCCTGTGACTTTTTGAGTTTGACATCAGAGGTCAGGTAGAACTGAGGTTCCCAATATCTGCAGTCAAAGGTCTCTTCTGATCTTTTTCAGAGACCCCACCTTGAAACCTAAGAGGACCTGGGACTCCTTCCTCTCTTCACCTGAGTCAAGTCCCTTCAGAGGATGTCAAGCTTCCCTTAGACTCCTTTGATGGGATCAGGTAACACACACTGGAGACCCAGCCTGGAGCAGTTCTGATCTAACAGTAGGGTCAGGAGGGGCTGGGCACATTCATCTGAGTTTGGAGGGCTCCTCAATCTTTCCTTAATATCCTCCCATGGATGACAAGTCAGGATAAGAGAAAATATGGCAAACTGAAAAGTATAAACCTTGAATACAAAAAGCCAAGGAAAAGCCCTGGCTGGTGTAGCTCAGTGGATTGAGCGCGGGCTGTGAACCAAAGGGTCGCTGGTTCAATTCCCAGTCATGGCACATTCCTAGGTTGCAGGCCAGGTCCCCTGTAGGGGGCCCATGAAAGGCAACCACACATTGATGTTTCTTTCGATGTTTCTCTCCTTCTCTTTCTCCCTCCCTTCCCCTCTGTCTAAAAGTAAATAAGTAAAATCTTAAAAAAAAGGAGGAAAAATCTAATGATGTGGAATTAGACAAGAAAATCTAAAGATGATTCAAAAAATAATAAATTGAACATATATATATGAATATATCTCTACATATTATTTTAATACTTATTTATTTGTACTGTTTATGATAATACAGTTGTTCCAAATTTTTCTCCCTTTCCCTACCTCCACCCAACCCTACCCTCACCCCTCCCTTAATCAGTTTCAATCTTGTTGTCCATGTCCATGGGTTGTACATAAAAGTTCATCCCATTTCCCCCTCCTCTCTGGCAGATGCCACTCTGTATGTAAGCTTCTGTGACTATTTTGTCCATTTGTTTATCATAATCATTAGAGTCCACATATAACTGAGATCATGTGGTACTTGTCTTTGCCTATCAGTAGATGAGTGGATTAAAAAACTGTGGTACATTTACACAATAGAATACTACACAGCAGTTTAAAAAAAGAAGAAACTCTTGCCTTTTGCAACATCATGGATGGAGCTGGAGAATATTATACTAAGTTAATTAAGCCAGTCAGTGAAAGACAAATACCCAATATATTTTAAAAACGCATTTCTCTAAGAAACACTTAGGAGCAGATACGTTAAAGCTATAAGCTGGATAAAATTCTTTGTAAATCAATTAAGAATCTATATATCAATTAAGAATCTGTATCCAGAAAAAAACAGAGGGCTCTCAAAATTTAAAAAATTAAGGAAAAAAACAATTTTAAAAATGCGCAGAGTGTACTTCACTAAAATTAATATATACATGTTAAGTCCTTGAAAAAAATTCTACATCATTAATAGAGGAAAGTCAATTAAAAACATGGTAAAGTGCAGTTTGTTCTTGATTTCATGGTCTCTGGTTATATTGTGCTTATTTGTTTGTTTGTTGATTAGGTTCCACTTTTAGAACTAACTGACACAACCGAAGCAGAGGTGGGAAGGGTCGTCAAGGAACATGTATAAAGGACATATGGACAAAGCCAAAGGGGGTTCAGATCAAGGGTGGGAAGTGGGGATGACTGGGGTTAGGGGGGAGTAGTGGGGAGGAAGTAGAGACAACTGTTCTTGAACATCAATAAAAAAATAAATGAAATAAAATAAAATAATACAAAATAAAAAAGAAACACAAAAGAATATTGGTTTCAATAAATAAGAAAACATGGTAAAGTGCAAATTATTTTTGAGATCAGATTTTTAAAATAATACTAACATTACTAAATACTAGTAAGGATGAACAACTTGAACTCTCATGCATTGCCCCTGTGAATGTAAAGTTGAGCAGTCACTCTGGGAAGTGACCTTGTAATTTCTTATATATGTATACATAATTTAACTTAACAATCACGTGCCTGGGAAAAATAAAAACTTCGGGGCAGAGCCTTAGGTATTCTCTAGGATGCGGCAACCCATGTCCCTGCCTTGTGATGCTGTCTATGAAGGAGGGGTCTGAGAGGGAACAATGTCACTTTGCTTGGCTCCTGCCCTGCTTTCAGTCACTTCCTCCACTACACACAAGCAAATTGGGTCCTGGTGCTGATTCCAGAGTGGGTAGGTTTGTGTACATTCTAGGACCCTGTGGGTCTCCAACAAACTCACCTGTGAGGCTGGAAGTTTCTCCTGCAAACACAACCCCCACAGGTTTTTACAGCCAGAGGTTTTGAGGCTTTCTTTTCCCCATACTGGAACCCTGGGTTGCCTGCTCTATCTCACTACCCAGTTGTTCTTCCTCGGTTATCTGCACGCGAATGTGAGACTGCCTGGTCCTCCAGCCGTCAATTTGCTATGTGTCCTCTCTGCTCTGGCTGCCAGTCTCTGCCTCTCCTACCAGTCTGAATGAATGTTTCTTCTTTACTTCCTTGGTTGTTGGACTTCCACACGGTTTGATTTCCTGGAAGTTTGTTTTTTGTTTTTAAATTTGTTGTTTTCCTTCTTTTGGTTGTGTGAGGAGGCAAAGTATCTACCTACACTTCCATCTTGTCCAGCAGTCCTGAATACTGCTCCCTTTACATCAGTCACTATGTATATAATCATTCATAACAACTCATTTATTTTTTAAAATTATATGTGCAAAAAATCTACTGTGTGTCAGATTCTGTTCTAGGGGTTCAAGGCACAGCAGTGATTAAGCATTGTGAAGAAGACCAAAGTAAGCAAACAGAAGGTGATAGAATGAAGGCAGGGACTGTTTCAGTTAGGGTGACATTGAGTGGAGGCTTGAATGAAGGAGGGAAGAGCTACTTGAAGTATGGAGGAAGAGCATGTCAGGCAAAGAGAACAGCCTAGATAAAAGCTCTGACACAGGAACAAGCTTGACATGTTGAAGGAGCTGCAAAAATTCTTGTATAATAAGAGCAAAGAGTAATAGGGAGGGAGTGGGAGGAGAGATTCAGGAGGAAAGCAAGAGCCAGAGAACCAGGGATTTGTAAAACATGGAAAAAGTTTGCATAGTACTCAAATTGTGATGAGAAACCACCAGAGAGCCTTGAAAGGGAAAATAAAATAGAATTATATTTTGATTTCCTTATTTGGGATTCCTTTCAGATCTCACATCAAATTTACAATATTGTTTTCGATGGTAAAAATATATTTGTACTTTGAGAATGAATTTCATTTACGAAAACTATTGTATGGTTAAAGCTACTGAATAAAGTTGGCTGGTCCTCCAGATATAAAAACAACACACTGTTGTTTATGTCCATGAGTCCTTTTTAATTTTTGCTCAATACTTCCACCCCCTACCTTCCCCCACCCCCTTAGCTATCATCCTGCTATTTATGAGTCTTTCTCTATTTTGCTTGTTAGGTCAGTTTGTTCATTAGATTCCACATATGAGTGAAATCATATGGTATTTTTCTTACTTTGCCTGGCTTATTTCACTTAGAAGAATGTTTTCCAGGTCACTCCATACTCTTGCAAAGGGCAAAACTTTCTTCTTTTTTTATGGCCAAGTAGTATTCCATACTGTAAATGTTCCATGGTTGTTTTATCCACTGATCTGTTGTTGGGCACTTGGGCTGCTTCCACATGTTGATAATTGTAAATAATGCTGCAATGAACATAGGGGTGCTTATGTTCTTTCAAATTAGTGTTTTGCATTCCTTTGGATATATTCCCAGAAGTGGGATCTCTGGATCAAAAGGCAGATACATTTTTAATTTCTTGAGGTATGTCCATAAAGCTTTCCACAGTGGCTACACCAGTCTGCATTCCCACCAACAGTGCACTAGGGTTCCTTTTCTCCGCATCCTCCCCAGCACTTGTTGTTTGTTGATTTATTGATGATAGCCATTCTGACAGGTGTGAGATGACATCTTATTATGGTTTTAATTTGCATTTATACAATGATTAGTGACACTGAGCAACTTTTCATATTATTGGCTATCGGTTATATCCTCTTTGGAGAAGTGTCTATTCAGGTTCTTTGCCCATTTTTTAAATTGGGTTTTTTTTTTAAGATTTTATTTATTTATTTTAGAGAGAGGGGAAGGGAGGGAGACAGAGAGGGAGAGAAACAGCAATGTGTGGTTGCCTCTCACATGGCCCTCACTGGGGACCCGGCCCGCAACCCAGGCATGTGCCCTGACCGGGAATCGAACCGGGACCGTCTGCTTCCCAGCCCGTGCTCAATCCACTGAGCTACACCAGCCAGGGCTGGGTTGTTTGTTTTTTTGATGTTGAGTTTTATAAGTTCTTTATAAATTTTGGATATTAATCCCTTATCAGACATATTGGTGAATAAGTTCTCCATTCTGTGGGTTGTCTTTTTATTTTTTTGATGTTTTCCTTTGCTGTGCAAAAACTTTTTAGTTTGATGTAGTCCCATTTTTTAATGTTTTCTTGTGTTTCCCTTGCCTTGGATGATATATCTGATAAAATATTGCTATAAGCTATGTCTGAGATTTTGCTGCTTATATATTCTTCTATGATTTTTATGGTTTCAAGTCTAATATTTAAGTTTTTAATCTATTTTGAATTTATTCTTGTATGCGATGTAAGAAGGTAGGTGGTGTAGTTTCATTTTTCTGCATATATCTGTCCAATTTTCCAAACACCATTTATTGAATGAGTATCTTTATCCAATTGCACATGCTTACTTCATCTAAATAACATGTTATTAATAATAAATGGCTCACCAACAAGGTCAAAAAAGAAATCAGAAGATACATTGAAACAGATGAAAATGAGGACACAATAGTGGAAGATGAGAAAAACAATCCTAAGAGAGAAATTTACAGCATTACAGGCCTATCTCAAAAAAAAGTAAAGAAAAAGCCCAAATAAACTATCTAACTTCAAAAAAACTTGAAAGAGAACAGCAAGCAAAACTCAAAGGCAAGAGAAGGAAGGAAACAATAAAGATCAGAGCAGAAATAAATGAAATAGAGTCTAAAAAATATAAAAGATCAGTGACTCCAACAGCTGGTTCTATGAAAAGATAAACAAAGTTAACAAACCTTTAATAGGACTCATCAAGAAAAAAAGAGGAAGGACCCAAATAAATAAAATCGGGAATGAAAGAGAAGAAATAACAACTCACACCAGAGAAATGCAAAAGTTTGTAAGAAAATAGTATGAAAAATTATGTGCCAATAAATTGGACAACCTGGACAAAATGGATAAATTCCTAGAAACATACAGTCTTACAAATCTAAATCAGGAAGAGTCAGAGAATCTGAATAGACAGATTATACCTAGTGAAATAGTAACAGTAATCAAAAAGCTCCCAGAAAACAAAAACTCTTGACCAGATGGCTTCGCAGGAAAATTTTACCAAACATTACAAGAAGAACTAATACTTCTCAAACTATTTCAAAAAATTCAAGAGGACGTAAGATCCCAAGTCCATTTTATGAGGCCAGCATTATTGTAATTCTAAAATGAGATAAATATACTGCAAAGAAATAAAATTATAGGCCAATATCCCTGATGAACAAGATGTTAAAATCCTCAACAAAATATTAGAAAATCAAATACATCAATGCATCAAAAACATCATACACCATGATCAAGTGTGATTTATTCTGGGGATGCAAGGTTGGTACAACTTTTGCAAATCAATAAATGTGATTCATCAAATAAACAAAAAGAAGGATAAAAACCTCATAAGCATATCAATAGATGCAGAAATAGCAGTTGATAAAATCCAGCACCCATCTATGATAAAAACTCTCAGCAAAGTGGAAATAGAGAGAACACACCTAAAAATAATAAAGTCCATATGTGACAAACCCACTGCCTGCATCATACTCAAAGGGCAAAAACTACAAGCATTCCCCTTAAGAATGGGGACAAGATCTGTGTTGTCCACTTTCACCTCTCTCATTCAACATTGTACGGGAAGTCCTAGCCATAGCAGGCAGGCAAGAAGAAAAAGTAAAAAGAATCTGAATTGGAAAGAAAAAATAAAACTGTCTTTTTTTGCAGATGATGTGATACTGTACATAGAAAACCCAAAAGATTCCAGTAAGAAACTCTTAGAACTGACAAATGAATTCAGGAAAGTAGCAGGATGCAAAATTAATATCCAGAAATCAGTCGCATTTTATATGCCAGTAATAAACTAACACAAAGGGAAATTTTTAAAAATCCCATTTACAATTGCTTCAAAAAGAATAAAATACCTTGGAATAAATCTAACTAAGGATGTAAAAGACCTTTACTCAGAAAATCATAAGACACTGAAGAAAGAAATTGAAGAAGACACAAGTAAGTGGAAGCACATACTGTGTTCATGGACAGGAAGAATTAACATCATTAAAGTTTCCATACTACCCAAAGCAATCTATAGATTCAACACAATTCCTATCAAGATTCCAATGATGTATTTCACAGAACTAGAACAAATATTTCAAAAATTTATATGGAACCACAAAAGGCCCCACATAGCAACAGCGGCCCTGGGAAAGAAAAAGAAAGTTGAAGGAATCATGCTACCAAATATAAACTATACTACAAGACCATAGTCATCAAAACAACATAGTACTGGCATAAAAACAGACACACAGATCAAGAGAACAGAATAGAGAGCCTAGAAATAAACCTATACCTTTATAGTCAAACTACCTTTTTATATTAAAATGTGGAAGCAGAGTATGCAGTGGAAATATCAATGAAGAAAGTATGGCATCATTAAATGTATACTATGGCCTAGAATGGGTGGAAATGTTAGCACTTTTTAAAAAATGTTCAATTATAAAAGGAGAATCGACCAAAAACTTCCCTAGTAGTGTAAATCTTATGCTTGGCCATGCTGCAATTGATTTATATTGCTTCTAAGTAAGTTTCTCATTAATGCAAAAATGATGCAGGTATTGAAGATTAAAATCATTCAAAGAAAATATCTGAAAGGTTGCCTAAAAAATGGAAATTTAAATATGAAAGGGAAATTAAGAAAATGGTATGTTGAGTATGAAGCCTTTACGTGTGTGAATAGGTAGTAGAAAATGGGGTCAAGGAAACAGTAAAAGAGATAATGAGTGATATATTTCCTTAATTTTTGAAAACACCAACATTCAAATCCAGAAAAAATCTAACAAATTTCAAGTGAAATAAATGAAAATAAATTCACACCTAGACACCTGATAGTGAAAGATGAGAATAACAAAGACACAGAGATCTTAAAAGCATCCAGAGGGAAAAAATAATTGACCTATTGCAACGAGACTAAAACCTGACTTCAACATCAGCAAAGGGAACAGGAAGGCAGTGACACTACCAACCTAGAATCATATACCAAGGTCAAATATATTTAAAGAATGAGGGTGAAATGATAACATATTTAGACAATCAGGAAGTGAGAGAATTTCTTACCAAATACCTAAACACCCACTGAAAGAAAAATTATAATTGCCTTTTGGTATATTCATATAATTCAATACTACAAAGCAATAACAATTAATGAACCACAGTTGCGTGCATACATGTGTCTGAATTTCCAAAACATACTTTTGTTTGAAAAAAGTCAATAATACATCTGGCATGCCAATTTGTATAATGTTTAAAATCAGAGACAATTGAACAATGTATTATTGTAAGATACTAACACTGTAGAATCCAGAGAGAAGAGCAAGGGAATGAGTACTACAAAATTCAAGAAAGTGATAATCATTGAATACATTGGTGTGAATGGAGAGAATACAAAGAAGGCTTATAATGTTCTGAAAATGTATTTCTTAAGACTTCTTAAGATGTCTGCTTATGTTGTACTTATGAGTTACATATGTGCTTTTTATGTATATTTATAATAAAACAAACTAATAACAACAACAAACAGCTCCTGAGGGACTCCTTGTATGTGGGCAACATATTCATAAATGAAATCTGTGTCTGACTGATTGTGTGGGAACATGTTTGGGATCTTATAAATGGAATTCAAGTTTTTGTTCTTGAGCCATTGAATTTTTGAGAGAACTTTTTTTTTCCTTTCTGGAGTTGTATGCCTGGTTAAGAAGCATTCTCTGCATAGGGTTAGATAAGTTGAAGGAAATTTCTTTTTCCTTGTACTTTCAATTAGTTATCCTGGTTTTATTCCAATATCACTCTCTTGTCCTATGTTGTTATCTGACATTTCTAAGTTTTAAGCTTTTCAGGCATTCTTCCAGGAACATGAGCATTTTCTTAGTCTCGTTGTTGTGATAATTGGACAGCATATGTGCAATATATTTATTCAAGTATGAAAAAAAACAAAAAGAATGTAGGCAGTCACTAATAAAGAAGTATTTGGATTGTCTGAATTAGGTGATGACAAGTCATTCCTGTATGCAGAGCTGTTGAGTGGCAGACTACATGCTGGGGCATTGAATTCATACATCAGAATCAGTTCACCCCATCCAACCATATTCCTCTAATCATACAGCTTTTAAAAAATGTCACTGTATGTATAAAGTTGAAACTTGTGTGTTTTCTTTCATTCTAACCACTTTGTGAACTAGGCACTTGCCATCATTCATTTACATGATAAAGCCTATTCATGAATCAATTGAATTTCCCTATGCTTCTACAAATGCAGTTGCAATAAATTTCATGAACATGAATTTACTTTCAAAATTATAAATGAGAGAGAAGAGGCAATAATTTAATAAAATCCACAATGCATATGTCAAACCAATCTGGCTTTTACAAATAAAGTCAGAATGACTTTCATTGCCACTTAGAGCAATGGCAATCAAAGGGAAAATTTAAGACTTCTAGTCTAATAAATTTGGAACACTTCATTATATAGCTACCACTCTAGAATAGAAGAAGTGTTTTAGAGATGTTTATGAAGTCTAAGAGTGTAAATTGAGAGGTTTCATTTTCAGATCTAGTGATTCATGGTGTGAACTGGAAGAAGTCACTTTCATGGGAGTAATTTAAATCTTTATTTATATATCTAGGCCATAATAACCTCAAAGGAGAATCTAGATGTGGAATACATTAAACACAAAGGAAATCTCAAAGGCCAGATGTAGCAGAGAGTGTATTTCCTCCGTGAAAATAAAAAAAAGAGGAGGTAAGTGCCATTCTCTCTCCTGACATTTTCATCACAGGAGCATCCTACCAGGGGTACAGGTTATTTAATGTTTCCATCTATAGTTTTTTGTTTTTAAAAAATATAAAAGTTAGTGTGCTACAGGATTTTTTTAAAAACTAAGAAAAAAAATGTCCATAATCCCATCAAATGAAGCAACTATTATTATAGTCTCTGTGTATCATTCACTAGTTTTCATTATTATGCATATTTTATAAATCTCTACTCACATTGTATGCATAATATTATGTCATTCTTTGTTCATTTATAACACATCTTTCAAGTTGCATATTTTTATAATTATTATTTATAATATTAATGGCTACATAATGTTCAATCAAGTTATTGTGCCATACATGAATCATTTCTCTATATATGGACTTCTGTAAAATTACCCATTTTGACCCATTTTGAGGTTATTGTGTTTCTGTTGGATAGCAGACCAAGCACCAAAACACTAGAGACTATAGTACTAAGCAATATATATATTCACATAATTTCAAGTTACTATTCAATACCTAATTATCACACTATGCACATTTAGCTTTGTCACCAACCAAAACACAATACTTCCTCTTGCTTCAATAGTTTTCACCCATCTTAAACATAGGCTTCGGCTAACATCTTTCATACTGAAATGCAACTATAAGGACTTCTTGTGATTGTTTCTCTGGACCTTCTCATGTCAGCAAATATACTAATAGCAGTTATTGTACTCAAAGAGATCACATCCCATTGGAAAGTTAGCAGAGTAAGCTGAAAAAGTATGGTGCTACCTCAAAATCCAAGGAGGCTGTATCAAATAGAGAATGTTCATCAGTGGTAAATGCTCCAGAGAGGTCATCTAAGAGGGAAACCAGCTGGTCTCAGTCAGTGAACAAATACTTATTGAATGCTTACTATATGCCAGGCATAGTTTAGCTGCTGAATATATTGTAGTAAACAAGGCTAGGCCCTTTCCCTTAAGGAACTTATACTCTAATGGGGCAGAAAGAAAATAAAGATGTAAACAAAAGCATAGAAATGATTTAAAGAACTAAGGGGTACAAAGAAAATAAATTGAGGGTGTCTTGAGATTTGGTTCAGGTGTTCAAGAAAAGTCTCTTTAAGAAGATGCCTTTTGTTTTGAGACCTAAAATATATCAAAAGGAACCTTGGATTTCATAATTAGGAGGTCTTTGGTGATTTTTCAAAGTGCAATTTCAGTTGAGTGTTAAGTCAGAAAGCGTTATGGGAGTTGTTGTTCAATGGGTGTGAAGTTTTAGTTAGACTAGATTAATAAGTTCTAGAACTCTGCTAAACAACATAGTGATAATAATAACATAGGACTGTATACTTAAAATTATAGTAAGAAGGTAGGTCTCAGAGGCCTTCCAGCCAAGATGGAGACATAGGTAGATACACTTTGCCTCCTTGTACAATCAAAAGAAAGGCAACAAATTTAAAAACAAAAAACAACCAGGACTGCCAGAAAATCAAACTGTATGGAAGACTGACAACCAAGGAATTAAAGAAGAAACATTTATCCAGATAGGTAGGAGGGTCAGAGATGGGCAGCCAGGGTAGAGAGGACACTGGCATGGCAGCTGCTGGAGGATTGGGCCAGGTGAGGCAGTGGCTGGTGGATCAGGTGGTCCCACATTTTTATGCAGATAAACCAAGAGGAAAAAGTGGGGAGCAAGACAGACCACACAACTCAGGGTTCCAGCACAGGAAAAGAAAGCCTTAAAACCTATTGACTATAAAAACCTGTGGGGGTTGCAGCAGCAGAAAACTTCCCAGCCTCACAGGAGAGTTCATTGGAGAGACCAACAGGGCCATAGAATGTACACAAACCCACCCACCCGGGAAACAGCACCAGAAGGGCCCAATTTGCTTGTGGGTAGTGGGGATAGTAACTGAAAGCAGGGCAGGAGCCAAGCAAGTGACATTGTTCCCTCTCAGATCCCTCCCCCACATACCATGCCACAAGGCAGGGATATGGGTTGCCCTGCCCTGGAGAATACTTAAGGCTCTGTCCCTTACAATGTAACAGGTACACCAAGATGAAGAAATATGGCCCAAATGAAAGAACAGAATGAAACTCCAAAAATAGATCTAAGCAATGAGGAGATAGCTAACCTATCGGATGCAGAGTTCAAAACACTGGTAATCAAGATGCTCACAGAAATGGTTGAGTATGGTCACGAAATACAGGAAAAAGTGAAGGCTATGCAAAGTGAAATAAAGAAAAGTAGACAAGGAACCAAGAGTGAAGGAAAGGAAACTGGGACTCGAATCAATGATTTGGAGCAGAAGGAAGAAATAAACATTCAACCAGAACAGAATGAGGAAACAAGAATAAAAAAAAAAAATGAGGAGAGACTTAGGTACCTCTGGGACAACTTTAAATGTCCCAAAATTTGAATCATAGGGGTGCCAGAAGGAGAAGAGGAAAAGCAAGAAATGGAAAATTTATTTGTAAAAAATAATGGAGAACTTCCCCAATCTGGCAAAGGAAGTAGACTTCCAGGAAGTCCAGGAAACTCTGAGAGTCCCAAAGAAGCAGGACCCAAAGAGGAACACACCAAGGCACATCAAAATTACATTACCCAAGATTAAAAATAAGGAGAGAATCTTAGAAGCAGCAAGAGAAAAGGGGACAGTTTCCTACAAAGGAGTGCCCATAAGGCTATCAGCTGATTTCTCAAAAGAGACCTTTCAGGCAAGAAGGGTCTGGAAAGAAGTATACCAAGTCACGAAAAGCAAGGACCTACATCCAAAATGACTCTATCCAGCAAAGCTATCATTTGGAATGGAAGAGCAGATAAAGTGCTTTCTAGATAAGGTCAAGTTAAAGGAGTTCATTATCACCAAGCCCTTATTATATGAAATGTTAAAGAGACTTATCTAAGAAAAAGAAGATCAAAAATACAAACAGTAAAATGACAATAAACTCACCACTATCAACAACTGAATCTAAAAAACAACAAAACCAAAAATTAAGCAAACAAGTAGAACAGGCACAGAATCACAGAAATGGAAATATCTTGCAGGGTTATCAGGAGGGAGGAGGAGGGGAGAGAATGGGGGGAAAGTTACAGGGAATAAAAAGCTTTATTGGTAGGGACAAAATTGACAGGGTTGGTTAAGAATAGTATGGGAAGACTTCCAGCAAAGATGGAGGTGTAGGTGGACACACTGCACCATTGCTCACAACCAAAGAGGATAAACAAGTTGAAAAGCAAAACAAACAACCAGAATGGACAAAGAATCTAACTGAGTGGAAGTCCGACACCCAAGAAATTAGAGAGGACACATTCATCCAAACCAGTAAGTAAGTGGGGCGGAGCCGGGCAGAGAGCGTGCACAGTGAGAGGGCAGTTTGTCCGGAGAGACTCACTGCGGGCACGCCTGGCCAAAATGTGGCCCGAGCACTCAGTGAAGCCCGCAGCTGGTGCACCCAGAGAGGCTAGCAGGAACCAGCGGGGCCAAGACTGGTGGACCAGGCAGTCCCTCTTTTGCGCACAGATAGACTGGGAGAAGGAACTGGGGAGTGGAGCAGACCACGTGGCCCACCATTGCAACCCACCATCATGGGGGAAAAAAGCCCCAGACCACCTGTTGAAAGCACCTGAGGGGGTTGAGGAGGTGGCCAGAGCAGCTCCCAGCTTCAGAGGACAGCTTATTGGGGTGAGGGTGATTGGGAGCCAGCAGTAAACAGAGCAAGTGCCACTGCTCCCTCCCAGGCCCCGCCCCCAAAGGAAGCATCACAGCACAACAACCTAGGTTGCCCCGCACCAGCGAACACCTAAGGCTCCGCCCCTTAAAGTAACAGGTATGCTGAGGGGGGAAAATGGCCCAAATGGAAGAACAGAACAGAACTCTAGAAAAATTACAACTAAGGGACAAGGATATAGCCAACCTATCAGATGCACAGTTCAAAACACTGATAATCAGGATGCTTACAAAATTGGAAGAATGTTGGATGCAAATAAATGAACAAATGAAGGATACGCTAAAGAAAATGAGGGGAAATGTGCAGGGAACCAATAGGGAAGGAAGGAAACTGAGACTCAAATCAACGGTGTGGACCAGAAGGAAGAAATAAGAATTCAAAAAAATGAGGAGAGGCTTAGGAACCTCTGAGACATCTGTAAACAGCCCAACATCCAGATCATAGGGATGCCAGAAGGAGAAGAGGAAGACCAAGAAATTGAACTTTTATTTGAACAAATAATGAGAGAAAACTCCCCCAATCTGGCAAAGGAAATAGACTTCCAGGAAGTCCAGGAAGCTCAGAGAGTCCCAAAGAAGCAGGACCCAAAGAGGAACACACCAAGGCACATCATAATTGCATTACCCAAGATTAAAAATAAGGAGAGAATCTTAGAAGCAGCAAGAGAAAAGGAGACAGTTATCTACAAAGGGATTCCCATAAGACTGTCAGCTGATTTCTCAAAGGACACCTTCCAAGCAAGAAGGGGATGGAGAGAAATATACCAAATCATGAAAAGCAAGGACCTACATCCAAGAATACTCTATCCAGCAAAATTTACATTTAGAATGGAAGGGCAGATAAAGTGCTTCTCAGATAAAGTCAAGTTCAAAGAGTTCATCATCACACAACCTTTATTATATGAAATGTTAAAGGGATTTATATAAGGTATGGAGAGATATCAACAGAGGAGTGGGAGGGGAGAGATGAGGAAAAAGTACAGAGAAAAGTAGCATAAACGGTAGGTAGAAAACAGACAGTGGAAGGTTAAGAATAGTATAGGAAATGTGGAAGCCAAAGAACTTATGTGTATGACCCATGGTAAAAAACTAAAGGGCGGGGAATGGGGTATGTGGGACATAGGGGAATAAAAGGGGGAAATGGGACAATTGTAATAGCATAATCAATAAAATATACTTAAAAAAGAAGGTAAGTCTCACATTGTGTTCTTACTGCAAACAAGAAATCAAGAGAACTAAGGGTACTTATGAAGGTAATGGATATGTTTATTACCTTGATCGTGGTAATGGTATCATGTGTTTGTGAACATGTCCTAATCAATCAAATAGTACATATTAAGTATATGCAGTCCTTTGTATATCAATTATACCTCAACAAAGATTTAATAAAAAAGAGTGATTGGCAAGTAAGTAGAAAATAAACAGAAAGGTCCTCCTCCGGTGCATAAGTGGAGAGGATGCCAAAGGATGAAAAGAAGCTGGAGGGGAAGGCAGGGTCAAGGATTTTTATGGATGCTGATAATTATTATTTAAAAAAATAGTTAATGTTAAACTTATTGATAAACTATCACGAATAAGCTAGTAGAAAGGCAGATGTTGAAAATACAGAAGAAAAATAAACAAGAGCAAGGTCCATTCTCTAGCAGCATGAATAGAATGTTTTATTCATTAAATATTTACTGAGTATTTTTGGTTTTGGTTTTGTTCTTGTGTTCTTTTTAATGTGAAAAACACACTAAATGGAATGATTGCCCACTGGTTCATTTTGCAAGAGGACTCCTCCTCATATATTAGACAACATTACAGCCATCATGTTGAAGGAAAAAAGTGCTGAACATGCCACTTCATATAGTAATTCAGTGAAGAGATTCATTTACCCCATTCAGAGACATAAGAAAATATTACTTCCATGAAATTCTTAAAATAGAGATGCCAAATTTATGAAATGTTATTAAGAAATCTGGACTAAATTTGCTGCATAAAAGAAATTCCAAGTGAAATTTAATTATACATTTTTCTAATGTCATATTCTTTTGATAGAAAAAATTTAAATCTTATGCTACATGAAACATATTCTTTTTAAATCACTTTTTGTGGTGGTAGTTTTATAAAAATATTTTCATAAAAATTAAATAAGACATTATGACCTGATGGTCATTCTCTTCTTACCTTATCATTTGTTGGACCACAAACTAAAGGCTAATTAGAAAGGACTATACTTTAGCTATTAATTTTTTCAGAGGTTAAAAAACATTTTCCTGTAGTGGTTTACGATATTATGAATAAATACTTTCCAGTATTTCAAAATACCAGGGGTATTTCATAGCTGATAAAAGCAGTAGGGTTTTGGCCAAATTCATCTCAATCTCTCATTTAACAGCTAGGAGTATATCTCCCCACACAAATGCTTTAGTGGGAATTTTCAAAATGCAAATTTAGACCAGATGAACAAATGCATTAAATTTTTGAGAAAGTAAAATTATTTTTATAGTTCAGAGCACATTAGGGTTTCTCAATTTTGGAATTATTATCATTTTGGGTAGAATGATTCTTTGTTGTAGGGAGGCTGTCCTTTGTACTATAATGGTTGGCAACATTCCTGGCCTTTAGTCATAGAATCCCCCTGTGCATTGTGACAACAATTTCTCAGAATATTGCCAAATGTCCTGTAGACAGCAAAATCTTCCCCAGCATTCAAAGACAGTCAATAATTCTCTAGGATAGATAGTTCTTAAGGCATGAAAAAGCTATTACAACATTTGCTGTATTAGAAATGCACATAAACAATTCACATTTATGAAGCAAAATGTACAGAACATATAATTAATAAATGCTTGTTTTTTTGTGGATAATGGATATACTTAATCAATTTCACAGTAGAAAAAGCACAACTGTTATGCTGTAATTATAGAAAATATTCATTAACTTCTCTTCAAAATGTAAAATTTTAATATAGAACACATTGAACAAATAATAGGTTAAGAGTCATACCTACTTGAAGAACTCAAGTCTACTCAGCAAAATACAAGCACTGCAGCTTAATTTCCATCTATAATAATAACAACATTATCCAATGATTAAGTCAAGCCCTGACCATGGTTACCCTACAAGGCCCACAGATTTGAAAACTTAGATTCACACTGTAAGCATCACATAATTTCTCAGTCAATATAACCACAAATCTATAGTAAATCCAATAAGCTAGGTAGCATTAAACAATATATAAGCAGCAAGTTATTGAGCTCTAAAGGACCTAGGAAAGGGGTAATAAATATAACTGTCCTATACTCTAAGAATGATTAAGTTATTACTAATTGTCAAAGGTCGAGGAGTAGACATGGTCTTGCCAGATGAATAAAGAAATATAGCTATATATTCTTAGTTACTCATTATATATTCTACTCAAAGAGAAGGTCTAATTAGCCTAAAAACACAAAGGTTTTCCAAGGCCTGCTTTAAAGAAGAAAGCAGAACTGTCAGGATTCAGAACAGCGAAGACTGTGCAGCCTGAAAAGTGACTTATAATCACCTCATTTTCTGTGAGTTATTCCTGCCACATAGTCACCATGGCTGGCTTCATCCCTGGTGACTATTCTTGCCTCCACCAAATTTGCCAGCTGTGTGAGAAACAGTGAAATACAGAACACCAGGCTGACTGAGTTTAAGGGGGCAGTCATACACATGCAGGAGTCTAGGGACCTGTGTGTGCCTGTCAAAATAAATGGTTCTAAAAAAGGTGTGCTACTAATCTACACAAGCAAACCAAATGTAAAGCCAGATACTTAGCTTTGAACTGTGTGTTAATTAACTTAAAATGCTTGCCCAACATACACAGATTTCAAAGTGCCAAATCTGTATAAATCCCAAGCCTAGGTCTCTAGGGTTTTTCAAATGTAGTAACACATCACCTCTGGGATGGGTCCTACAAACAGGGGCTGTTGCTAAGTTTTGGTACAGGCTGGATACAACGCACATTGTTTAAATGTCACCTCAGGAAACAGGGACACTTACCTGTCTATTCTCCCATGCTGCTCAGCTGTCCCTCTTCTGGACTCTCATGTCAACCTGAGCATATTTTCCTATCACAAATCTCACACAAATGTTTATATATCCATTTGGTTGTGGGCTCTGGGAGGGCAGAGGTGATGTCTTCTTTTTTGTTAACTGGCATAGGGTCTGATACCTAGTAACAGTGATTATGTGATGGTTCAACTATCTAATCGAACTATCCTTTTATGCCTGAGTACTATGACACATGCATGACTTTCTGTTTTATACATCTCATTTCATATCGCAGTTCACAGAGTCAGGGAAACAAGAAATATAATGTTTATTATTTTATGTTTTTATTTTCATTTTTATTTTATTGAGGTTACATTGATTAATAATATTATATACCTTTTAGGTGTACAAGTCTATAATGCATCATCTGTATATTGTATTGTGTGTTCATCAGCCCAAGTCAAGTCTGCTTCCAGCACCATTTATTTCCCCTTTACCCTCACTCCCACTTCCCCCTTTCCCTCTGGTAATCACCATATTGTTGTCCATGTCCATGAGATTTCTTTTTTTGCTTAATCCCTTCACCTATTTCACCCAGCCCGGCAATGCCCTCCCCTCTAAAAGCTGCCAGACAGCTCTCTATCTATGAGTCTCTATTTTGTTAGTTTATCTTGTTCATTAATTCTACATATGAGTGAAATCATATGATACTTGTCTTTCTCTGGCTAGCTTATTTCATTCAGCATAATACTCACCACATCCATCCAAGCTGTTGCAAAGGATAAGATTTCCTTCCTTTTTATGACTGAGTAGTATTCCATTGTAGAAATGTACACAGCTCACACAGGGTGCATATATTCTTTCAAATTCGTGTTTTGGGTTTCTTCAGCTATATTACCAGGAGTGGAATTGCTGGATCATGAGGCAGTTCCATTTTTAATATTTTGAGCTAGCCTCATACTGTTTTCCACGGTGGCTATACCAATATGTATTCCCACCAACAGTGCATGAGGGTTCCCTTTTCTCCAGATTCTCACCAACACTTGTTCATTGATTTATTGATGATAGCCATTCTGACAGGTGTGAGATGATATTGTGGATTAATTTGCATTCTCAGATGATTAGAAAGGTTGAGCATCTTTTCATATGTCTATTGGCCATCTGTATGTCGTCTTTCAAGTAGTTCCTAGTCAGGTCCTTTGCCCAGTTAAAGTGGGATTTTTTTGGTGTTGAATTTCACAAGTTCTTTATAAATTTTGGATATTAACTCTTTATCAGATGTACCATTGGCAAATATGTTCTCCCATTCAGTGGGTTGTCTTCTCATTTTGTTGATTGTTTCCTTTGCTTTGCAAAAGCTTTTTAGTTTGATGTAGTCCAATTCATTTATTTTTTTCTTTTTATTTATTGATGTTCAAGTACAGTTGTCTCCATTTTCCCTCAACCACTCAACCCCACCCCAGCCATCCCCACCTCCCACCCTCAATCCTACCCCTCTTTGGCTTTGTCCATTTGTTTTTGTTTCCTTTGCCAGAGGAGATATTTCAGAAAAAAATAATATTGCTATGAGAAATGTCCAAGATTTTAATGCCTATGTTTTCTTCTAGGATTTTTATAATTTTGAGTCTAACATTTTAGTCTAATCTATTTTGAGTTTATTCTAGTGTATGGTATAAGAAGGTGGTCTAGCTTCATTTTTTGTGCATATGTATTCAATTTTCCCAACACTATTTATTGAATAGACTATCTTTTCCTCATTGTATATTCTTGCCTCCCTTGTCAAATATTAATTAACCACAAAGGCATGGGTTTATGTCTGGGGTCTACATTCTGTTCCATTGATCTGTATATCTGTTTTTATGACAGTATCATGCTGTTTTCATTACTATGGTCTTATAGTACAGTTTGATACCAGGTAGTGTGATTCTTCCAACTTCATTCTTCTTTCTCAAGATCACGTGGCTTTTTGGGGTCTTTGGTTGTTCCCTATAAACTTTTTGAATATTTGTTCTAGTTCTGGGAAATATGCCATTGTTATATTGATAAAAACTGTGTTGAATCAATAGCTTGCTTTGGGTAGTATGTATATTTTAATGATGTTAATTATTCCTATCCATGAATACAGTATATGCTTTCACTTATTTGTATCTTCTTTAATTTCTTTTTTCAGTGTCTTATAAGTTTCCAAGTACAGGTCTTTTATATCCTTGGTTAAATTTATTCCCTGGTATTTTTTAAATGCAAATGTAAATGAAATTGTTTTATTAGTTTCCCTTCTTTATTTCTTTTTATTGAGTTTATTGGGGTAATACTGATTAATGAATTTCAACAGGTTTCAGATACATAATTCCACAACATGTCATCTGTACACTGTATTGGGTGCTCACCACCCCAATCAGGTACCTTGCCATCACCATTTATTCCCCTTACACCCTCCTCCATTTCTTCCCATCTCCTTCCCCTCAACAATCACCACAATATTGTCCATGTCCATGATGTTTTTTTATCTTTTTTCTTTTTTGCTCAATCCCATCACCCCTTAATCCAGCACCCTAACACTCCCCCTGAGAGCTGTCTGCCTTCTCTCTATTTTTCAGTCTGTCTCTATTTTGCTTCTTAGTTAATTTTTTTAATTAGTTAGTTTCCCTTTCTGATAGTTCATTATTGGTGTATAGAAATGGATCTGATTTCTGGGCATTTATTTTGTATCCTGCTACTTTACTGAATGCATTTATCAAGTTCTACTATTTTTTTGGTGGAATCTTTAGTGTCCTCTATGTACAGTATCATGTCATCTGCAAATAATAACAGTTTTCTTTCTTCCTTTCAAATTTTGATGCTTTTTATTTCTTCTTCTTGTCTGATCACTGTGGCTAGACTTCCAGTACTATGTTGAATAAGAGTGGTGAAAATGGACATCCCTCTGTTGTTCCTAATTTTAAATGAAATGCTTATAATTTCTGACCATTGAGTATGAATTTGGCTGTTGATTCGTATATATATGGCCTTTATTACATTGAAGTATGCTCCCTCTATTCCCACTTTTCTGAGAGTCTTTATCATATATAGGTGTCACATTTTTATCAAATGTATTTTCTACATCTATTGATATGATCATGTGGTTTTTATCCTTCATTTTGTTTATGTGGTGTATGACGTTTACTGATTTGTGAATATTGTACTAATGTTACATCCCCAAAATGAAGTCCACTTGATCATGGTATATGATCTTTTTAATGTAATGTTGGATCCAGTTTGCTAATATTTTGTTAAGTATTTCAACATCTGTGTTCATCCATAATATTGTCCTATAATTTTCTTTCTTTATAATGTATTCTCTCTTTTTTTGTATTCTTCATTTTAGATATTATATACTTCATTTCTGACTCTTTTTTTTCATAGTTTCAGTGTTCTTTTTCATGCTGCTGAGCATCCTTATAACGATTACTTTGAACTCTGATCTGATAAATTGCTTGCCTCCTTTTCGTTTAGCTCTTTTTCTGTATATGTTTTCTGTTCTTTCAATCGGTGCATGTTACTTGACCTTCTCATTTTGGCTCTGTCCTCATGTTTGTTTCTATGTATTGTATGGATGTGCTATGACTCCAAGTATTGGTGGGTTGGCCTTATATAGTAGGTGTACTGTGAGGTCCAGATGTGCAGTATCCTTGATTATCTGTGCTGGGTACTCCGAGAATGTCCCTTGTGTAGGTTATGTGAGTCCTTTTGTTGTAATTGAGTCTTGATTGTTATTGGTACATTCATGAATGAGATTAATCTTCAGGTTGGCTTACTGTGAGGTTCAACCTCAACCATAGCATGTGAGCTGCTGTACAGGTACTGACCACATGAAATAGAATATGACTCAGCAGGGTCTGGTACCTACCTTTGGATATGCTGCTGGTGTAGCTTATTAGACCCTGTTCTGATGTAATCTGAAGCTGGCCACTGAGTATATTGGTTATGGGCCTTTTAAGACTTTAGCGCAGACCAATGTGAGATGATGCCTCCGACTGGCACTGGACAACCTGTTTGGAGCTACAAGTGATCCATAGTTTTTTATTGCTTCTGATGAGTCTGGATGCACACAGAAAAGACCAAGCTGCAACCCAAGGTCAACTTTTACCAACACCAGGCCCAGGTTTAGGTCAGTAAAGTCTCAAGGAACCCTGAGATCCATGTCTGCCTGCCTTAACCTATCCGCTCTCTGTTAGGCTAAGTCACTGAAAGAGCTTTTGGCAGTACTCAAGTTGGATAAGATAGGTTTTCAGTGATTCACTAGGTAGGTGTGAGCAGTGTCCACCAGATTGAAACAGGTTCAAACTATGGGTCAGTGCTGGGTCTTAGTCCACTCAGCAAATATCCCTTGGCAGTCCAATTCTAGCTGCCACCCACAGGGTGATTGCACACCTTTGTGCTCGAGCAGGGTCTCAGAGAGTCATCAGTATAGGGCTAGTAGAGTTTATAAGGCTCAAACAGACCAAGATTTGGCTTTTGAAGGGAGGACCCTGCTCTGGTCAGGCATATAAGGGAAAAATGGCTTCTAGAGCCACACAACTTACTCTATCCCAGATACTACTGGGAAGAGATGGAGCTCATCAGGGTGGGGCTACTGGGACTTGGGAGAATGAATCTAGTGGATCTCCCATGAGAGGAAAATGTTGGTCATGTTTTGAGGAATTTGGACAGGGCATTCCCTCCCCTTGAGCATCAAAGCTTAATCTGTCCTGGATTTGTCTGGGACTCAGCAGGGTGGAACCACTAAAAGTGGGGTGGTTCTAGGTACAAGAGCTTGGAATGTGGGGTTAGTGGATCTTTTGTGAGAGGGAAGTGCCAATCAGCATCACAAGAAAATGGGTGGAATGACCCTCACCCCAAAGCCACACAACTCAGTCACTGACATTCCCTGAGTCTGCGTACACCTCTACACTTTGGCCAAGGCAGCTGACTACTCAGCAGGGCTTAAGCTGTATAGGGTAGGGCAAGAGGTAGGCCAGAGTGTGGAGTTATTGTTTTTCCACAGGTTGATGCCGATCAGAAGGGAATGTTCCACCCAAGAAAGACGATGTCTGCTGTATTAGACAATGACTCAGCACAGGGATCCTGGAGGCTATACCTTCAGTTCTCTCCTCAGAGCCACAAAACTCATTGTCTGCTCATGCAACTCTACTCTGTTCCATTTTCCATCTGCCAGAGCCCAGGGTGAGTAACTACAAAGTTTTGTGTGTGGACCCTTTAAGAGGGTGCCAGTGTCTCTAGCGGGCTCCAGTTTCTCCCTGATGGACAGAAGCCCCATTGCTTTTCACATCCTGATGTTATGTTGGCACCTCTTCCCAGCTCTGGTGCTCTGGGCTTGGGAGTCTGACTTGGGGTTAAGACCTCATGCTTCTCAGGGGGAGCCTTCTGCAGCTGAGATATCCTTCCAGAACCTCACCAATCACACATAGAAGTGGAGCCAGCCATTTTCTTATTTCTGCCCTTCTTACCAGTCTCAACATGGTTTCTTCTGTAAATCCTTGGTTATAAAACTTCTTTTCATCTAGTCTTCAGTTGATTATTCAAGATAATTGCTCTATATTTTAGTTGTATTTCCAGTTGGTCCTGGGAGGAGATGAATGTATATTCTACTTACTCCACTGGCATCTTGGATCTCCAATTATTTCAACAATTCACCTTTTAAGTATCATTCTGCTAAGGTAGCAGAAGGCAGTTCAGGACTTAGATGTAAGGTTTCTGTTTGTGTATATACATTTGAGTGTAAGGGTATCTTACTAATCAGTTTTTTGGCATCTTTTGAGACAGTCAACAAGCATTCTCCCTCAGTTGCAGCAGACATCCCCAATGCTTACCTTCATGGCTTTATCTTTACAAGGAGCTCTTTTTTACAACTTCTGGGGCACACTGAAATATTTCCACAACCTTATTCATTTTGGGGTATAAAATTCTCTAATGTATAGAGCAAGAGCAGAGTGGACTTTTTGTATATCCTTGACAATCCAATGTGGAGTCACTGTCAGGCATGACAGTTCTGTCAAGTACTATGTAGTGGAGTGCAACAGAAATGTCCTTAGGAGGGGCCCAGAATGCTCCAAACCATGAAGTCTGTATACTTAGATAAGGACTTTATCTGGACATGGATATCATTGAGATCCCCGCCCCTTGTGATATATCGGAACTCAGAGCTTTGACTACCCAGTGCTTGAGCTTGGCTGTACCACAGGTCACATTTGGAGCCCTGCCAGACTTCTACTCCACCAGACATGTGCTGCTACTGCAGTCACCTGGCTTGAGACTGATGCCTGCTTCTCCTCTGGATGCTTCCAGTGATTGGAACTTCCCACCAGTGATTGTTCTGCTTGCTTCTATCATGTAAGTTCCGCCTCTCTGTATGTAACCTATGTGTGACTCTATTGACTTATGTGGGAGGTCTCCTGAATAAACATGGCATTGTGAGGAAACAGAAATGTGTGTGAATAACTCTTTTCAGGGATTCTCCCTTGCTCCCAGCACCCAAGGTGTGTAAAGTATTGCTTTTCTGGAGTCTGGCCTCCTCCACAAACTCTACTGGGAAAATGGAGGATAGCTATGACCACTACACCCTCCTCTACTTGTCTCTTTCCCTAAGCTGAAAAATTTCTGGTCTTAAGAACACAGAACTTTACACTAACTCACAAGGATCTTCTGAAAGCTTTTCACTATGCCCTGACTATTTTTCCACTCCCCCAATATAGAGAAAACCTTTCTTCTGTCTCCTGTTTTCCGCCGTGATGCTCCTTAATTGAGAAGCAGGCATAGAGAGACCTAGCACACTAAATAAGTGGAAAGGGCTAAGGCAGACCTGTTTCAAGCAAACCACTTTGAGGTTTAACTCCCTACATACTTCAAAAAATGTTCTTTTTGTTTTTCTATGTCAGTAGTTCTCAACTGAGGATGATTTTACACCTCTCCCCAGGGAAAATTTTGCAATATCTGGAGACATTTATGATTGTTGCAGCTGGCTAGGGGAGAGGAGTAGTTGGTCCTATTTACATCTAATGAGTAGAAATTAGAAATGCTAAGACTTCCTAAGATGGCGGCATAGGTGAATGCACCATACCGCCTCGCACAACCAAACAAGGAAAAAAATCAGAAATCTACACATCCAAAAACAGCCAGATCTGACAGAAAATTGAATTGAGAGGAAGTCCGACAACCAAGGAATTAAAGAAGATACATTTATCCAGTCTGGTGAGCCGGGAGGAGCAGGGCAGAGGGAGAGCGCTCGGCGACCCCGCGGCAAGCAGACGGCAGGACCGCGATTAGAGGGGCAGTTCCAGCAGAGCCACAGCACACCGAGATGGGGGGGCCCAACTGAAGCGCAGTCTGCGCCCGGCTCATCCGGACCCAGCAGGGCCGAGACTGGTGGACCGGGCAGGTCTGCATTCATGTGCAGAGAAACCAGGAAAGAAAGCAGGGCGCAACCCATCGGCACAGATTGAGAGCACCTGTCAGGGTGGAGTCTGCGGCAGGAGGAACTCCCGGCCTCACAGGAAAGTTCGCTGGGGAGACCCGTGGGGGATTGGAGCTGTGCAGCCCGTCCAGCGACCCCCGGAGCCAGTGCAGAGGGACCCGAATTGCTTGCAGGAGGCGGTGTAGGTGCAGAGAGTGGAGAAGGCACCATTGTGCTCTCAGGTCCCGCCCCCACAGGCTACGTCACAGCACAACTACCAGGAGCTTCCCTGTACAGGGGATCCCCAAGACTCCGCCCCCTTACAGTAACAGGCTCACCGAGGGGAAAAAATGGCCCAAAGAAAGGAACAGATCAAAGCCCCAGAGCTAACCGACCAAGAGATAGCCAACCTATCAGATGCACAGTTCAAAACCCTTGTAATAAGGATGCTAACAGAATTCGACGAAAAATTAATGAAATTGCTTGAACAAATGAGGAGAGATATGCAGGGAACCAATAGAGATAAGGAAACCGGGACTCAAATCAATGGAGTGGACCAGCAGAAAGAAAAAAACATCCAACCAGAAAAGAATGAAGCAACAAGAATTCAAAAAATGGAGGAAGGGCTCAGAAACCTCCAAAACCTCCATCTGTAAATGTCCCAACATACGGATCATAGGACTGCCAGAAGGAGAAGAAGAAATCCAAGGAATTGAAAAAATATTTGAACACATAATGATGGAGAATTTCCCGAAGCTGGCGAAGGAAATAGACTTTTGGGAAGTCCAGGAAGCTCAGAGAGTCCCAAAGAAGTTGGACCCAAAGAGAAACACACCAAGACACATCATAATTACGTTACCCAAGATCACAAATAAGGAAAGGTTCCTGGGAGCAGCGAGAGGAAAGGAGACAGTTACCTACAAAGGAATGCCCATAAGACTGTCAGCTGATTTCTCAAAGGAGACCTTGCAGGCAAGAAGGGGCTGGACAGAGGTGTTCCAAGTCATGAAAGGCAAGGGCCTACATCCAAGAATACTCTATCCAGCAAAGATTTCATTTAGAATGGAAGGGCAGAGAAAGTGCTTCGCAGATAAGGTCAAGTTCAAGAAGTTTATCACCACCCAGCCTTTATTGTATGAAATGTTGAAGGGAGTTATATGAGGTATGGAGGAATATCAACAGGGGAGTGGTAGGGGGAGAGGGTGGGAATGGGGCACA
>PVJI01014435.1:0-44189 GCA_004026765.1 Micronycteris hirsuta
AGGGACAAGGAGAGGCAGGCAGTCTGGGACGCGGCAGGAGGCCTCAGCAGAACCTGACCAGGCTGGTGTCATGATCTTGGGCTGCCAGGCTCCAGAATGGTGAGAAATAAATTTCTGTTTTTGATAAGCCACACAATTTATGGTATTTTGTTATAGCAGCTTGAACTGGTTGAGACAGAGGGTAATGTGCTTAAAGAAAGCTATAAAAGGAGAATAAAGGGCAAATGTGACTGTATAGAAATTTAGAATGACTATATGGAGACAGAAGAGATAGGACTTAAATTGAAATACAAGTGATGGCTTAGGAAACATGATAAATAAGACAAAGAACAAAATGACAAAGGATTAATATCAATGTATTATAAAAGTGGTGCTCTAAGTTTAATAACTTAATAAACAGAAAAATGGCCAGAGCATATGAATAAAAAACTCACAGAAGAAATACAAATGGCTAATAAGCACATAAAAATATCCAATTTCATTAAAAATTAAAGAAATACAAGTTAAACGAGATAGAGTTTTCCCTCCCTTATCACAATGGCAAGTTTCAAAGACTGTTAAAAATCAGTGTTGGTAAGGATTTGGGGAAGTGGGTACTCTTTATACCACTATTGATGGAAATGTAGATTGGTACACAATATGGTCTTATCAACCAAATTTAATTGTATGTATTCCTTGATCCAGTAATTCTACTGTTAAGAATATATTCTATAGAAATACCAGTAAGAAGTTCAAGAATGTATGCATAAGTATGTTTACCAAGGCAATTTATAAGAGCAAAAATTTATTAACAAACTTAGTGTCAAAAAAGAGGTGAGAGAGCGAGCTTTACACTTGGATGGGTCTATGTATAAAAACATGTATGGAAACAGAAATGCAGTACCACTGAGTGGCTGGTTTGAGTGGATGGAAGGACTTCCAGTTTTACTCCGTATACTTCCATATTATTTAATACCAGAAGCAACATCAATTTATGATAAGAAATATAAATAAAGGTATATAATATATTCAGAACTACATGAATTTTAAATGTGTAATTCTTGTATTCTAAGATGCTGAGATGGAACACAGAAATGTATAAAATATTCACTCAAAAAGTAGCGACTGATCTGCCAATGAAAAGGAATGAAAATCTGATATAAACTATACGTGCTATAACATCAACCATAAACACATTAGGTGAAATAAACCAGTCACAAAAGACCATATATTGTATGATTCCATTTTTATAAAATGTCCAGACCAGGCAAATCCAGAGACAGAAAGCAGATTAGTGGTTGCCTCAGGCTGGGGTGGGATGGGGTGATATGCAGTGACTGAGAATATGTATGGATTTCTTTTTGAAATGACGAAAATGTTTGAAAATCAGTTGTGGTGATGGTTGCGTAATTCAGAGAACATATTAAACCTACTGAATCATGCACTTTAAATGGGTGTATTGTATGGTATATGAATTCTGTCTCAATAAAACTAAAAAACTACTGACTGAGCACTCCATGCAAAACACCGAGCAGTAAGTCAGAAGGGCGTCAAGCGCTCCTGCCTTCCGTCTGGGCGAAGAGGAGGAGGAGGAAAGCGGCAACTGATATCAGAGGACAGAAAAAGGGTCATTCCGACTAGAAAAGGAGACTGAGCTAGTAAGGCATGAAGGAGGAAATGCACTGGGCTGCTTGCTGAAGCCCGGGGATACAGGACTTACTTGGTCGTCGCAGAAGCAATGCCCCTCTCTGAGGGCGACACAGGCTCTGGTCTGGCCAGGCCTGGGCACTGCCCCTCAGAGGAACGAACCTCTACCCCCAGTCCATTGTGTGGCTGCCGTGAAGCCACACCTAGGAACTGTGTTCCATTTCAGGCACCTCATTACCAGAAAAATGGAGACAAACTGGACTGAGTTCAAAGAAAAGTGGCAGGCATGACTAAGAAGCTGAAAGGATCTTTTTATGAGGCAGGATTAGAAGAACTAAATAGGAGACCTGACTAACTGAACACCGAGGGGAGGGAATGTGATTATTACCAACAAATGCCAGAAGGGTATAAACGAGAAGTGGGCAGAGCGATCCGCACTGGAGGAGGAAGCGTAACTAAAGGCGCTAGAAAAGATGAGGGGGACGGAAAAGCCAGAGGTAGACCACAAGGCTATGCCTTTTCCAGGGTTTGATTCACAATGAATGGTTTGCCTAGGAAAAGGTGTTTAAAAATAATAAAGGGATCAGAAGAATCAAAAAGTTTAGAGAAGGAAGTGTTCCTTCATTAACTGCAGTTGCTTTACATCTGGTAGGCCCTCCTCTGTTCCCCAGAGGGGTGCATGGCTTGCATTTTTTCTGAAAGCAGTACTAAAGGTGGACATGGCAGAGCGCAGAGAGACTTCATTGGCACTTGATCCATTATATGCTAAAATTTCCTGTCTTGGAAAAAAAAAAATCTCAAGGATCAACCTTTCTTGTGAAACAGGAATTACTTTTAAAATGAGGGCTTTTATTCTGACTTTGAAATGCAAAGCTTCAGTCATTCAGAAGTTGAAGGAGCACAGGAATGCGTTGTTAAACCGTTTAGACCACTTAGGAAAGAAAGGTAGTATGAAGTAACCAAACTAAAAACTTACACCACACAGGTGTGAAAACAAATCCTGAAATGCATTAGTACCTTGTTATTTTAAGGTATTTCGTTAGCATGTGCATCACATGTAAAAAAGGAAGTTTTTGTATGACTTCCATATGCAGCAGGTCCTATGGATACATTGGGAAGGGTGTATTCCAGCTTCTGAAACCTAATCTACCAGATCTCACTCAAGATATTCTTGTTCCCTCTCCCCCTGCCACTGCCCAGCACACCCTCCAGGCCTGCCCGTCCATCTCTCACCTCCTCCCTGAAGAAACGCCCCTTTATACTTAACACCAGCAAAGAATTTCCCCAAAGTACAAACATGTAATGTTTGGGATTTAATGAAAATGCTTATTATATCCTAGCTGCAATGAATTAAATTCTTCTCTCTCCTCTTTCCTTTCCTTGTTAAAGCTACAGATTCAAACTTAATATATGTAAGACTCAGCAATCGAACAAGATCTCCCATTTCCTACCCTCTGCTCTCTAGTATCGGTAGGCAAATTCCATCACTGCAAGTAACTACAGTGAAAAGTACTGTCTTTACTTTCTTTTTTTCCTTTAAAGATTTTTATTTATTTTTAGAGAGAGGAGGAGGAAGGGAGAAAGAGCAATGTATGGTTGCCTCTCACATGGCCCTCACTGGGGACCTGGCCCGCAACCCAGGCATGTGCCCCAACTGGGAATTGAACCGGGACTGCCTGGTTCCCAGCCCACGCTCAATCAACTGAGCTACACCAGCCAGGCTGTCTTTACTTTCTTAAAAGCACCATAACTATATGTGTGGCACGTAAGTTTCCACAATTCCTTCTCTGGATATGAATAATCTTCTGCATATGTATTGAAAGCTTTGCATCAAAGACAAACAACGACAAACTTAAAATCACTTCCAAAGTAAAACACTTTCCACTGAATTGCAAAACAAATTTGTTCCCATGAATCCTGCAAGCACCTTCTGTAACTTGTGCATTAAACCTCCTATCTCTGCACCTTAGTTTCCTCCATATACAAAAGATCTGTACTATAAAGTCTTCCTCAAGCTGCTGGGGCACCTCAAGGTTTAGTGCAAAGCCCCTTTCCACTGAACCTTAATTTAACTAAGATTCTCTGGAGGAAAGGACTATTGGAACAATAAATGTACAGCCATTAGAGAAAATAGAAAATAATATGCTGTGCTAAAAGAAATAGGGATTTGAAAATGTGGGTCAGAATGAGCATGAGGGCACCCAGTCTGGCTGATGCCCACTCCCCGCCCGTGGGGTGTGGTGCTGTGAGCGGCAAAGGGCACAACACGAACGGTGGCTCAGGGTCACTCACTGTAGAAGCAACCAGTGATTCTGAGGGAACTGTCCCAGGGAATGCAGCCATGAAACAGCCTACCTCCGAACGTCCCACAGCAGTGCCTGTTCCTCCCCCTCCAGGCCAACCTCAGCCACCCTTCCATAGCCCGTCCCTTCAACAAACTCTGCGCTTCCAGTCTCTCCCTGCCCTGGCTCCTTCCCCCAGGCTGCCAAGGGCACTCTCATTCTGAAAAGACCTTTTTCATCTGTTTCTCTCATAAGCGAGGACCAATTTTTCTCTTTCTTTCTTCAGCAAGCATTTCAAGAAAATAGTCTACATGTGCTACCTGCTTCTCATTGCCCTCCTTAACATCTTTCAATTTTTGTCACTGAAATTGCTCTCTCAAATTACTCCTAAACTAAGACCTCTACGTTGAAAACTATAACACATCATTCAGAGAAATAAAAAAAATGCTATAGTTCACATATATTAATAAATCAAACCATATGTTTGTCTTTTTGTCTGACTTATTTCACTTAGCATGATGCCCTCAGATCCATTCATGCTGTTGTAAATGGCGAGATTGCATTTTTCATTGTTGTGTAATATTCCACAAACAAAACAAAAACAAACGCATAGAAACCGAGACCAAAGGGATAGTTATCAGAAGGGAGGGGGTGGGCGGAGGGCTGTATAAGAGGGAAAGAGAATACAGTTGATAATATTGTGATAAGTTTACATGGTGACAGATGACTACTAGAGTTAGTGAGGTAGTCACATTGTAAGGTATAAAAATGTTGAATTGCTATACTGTACACCTGAAACTAATATAACCAATATAAGATTGTGTGCCAACTATACTTAAATTAAAAAAAAATATCTTAAATGAAGGGATACAACATGATCATGGATTGGAAGACTCAATTGGAAGACTTTATTGTATTAATAAAATTGTTAATTCTGCCCCAATTAATCTTAGATTCAGTGCAATCCAAATCAAAACTCTGCTAGATGTGTGTGCTTGTGTATAAATTGACAAGGTCATTCAAACTCTAAGTGGAAATGCAAAGAGCCAAGGATAGCCAAAACAATCTTGAAGAAGAAAGTTACAAGAAGAACAAGAATTGTCTGAAGAAAAACATTACTATAAAGCTACAATTGTTAATATAGCTTGCAACTGGCACAAAAACAGATATGTAGACCAATGAAACATAAAGAATCCAGAAAAACCAGCCCACACTGAGAATAACCCAAATGTCCATCAACAACTACATGATAAATTGTGATGAGAATGAATGAACCATATCTACATGTAACCTAAGAGATGAGTTTCATAAATATGATGTTGATGAAAGAAGCTAGACACAAAAGAGTTCACAGTATATGATTCTAGGTATATAAAGTTTAAAAATAAACAAAACTAATCTGTGGTATTCCTGGTCAAGATGGCAGCATAGATAAATATGGCTCACCTCCTTCCATAACCACATCAAAATCACAACTAAAATATATAATAACCATCACTCAGAACCATCAGAAATTGAGTTGAATGGAAGTCTGAAAACTATGAATTAAAGAAACCACATCCATCCAGACTGGTAGTTCAGGGAGACATGGCACAGGCTGGTCCCACATCCATGTATGGTAGATAAAAATTTGGAAGGGATAACTTGGGAGCAAGGAGTCCCAGCCCCAAGCCATTCCCTCCATGCCTGTTTCTAGTGCCAGGAAGATAAGTCCCCATAACTTCTGGCTGCAAAAACCAGCAGGGACTACTGGTGGAAGAAACCTCTAGAGTCCCAAGCAATTCCCCTTAAAGAATCCACACACGGACTCACCTACTCAGACTCACTCCCTTTGAACTCCAGCACCAGGGTAGCAGCTTGAAAGGTACCAGTGGCATACAGGGAGGAACTGATATGTCTGGCACCAACACAGGAGCTGGGGGACAGTTTTCTCCCAGACAGAAAAGAGGGCAGAGGCCACCGTCCCTTCATGGAACCTCCCATCACAGAGCCACAGAGCTGGCAAAAGGGTGACATATGTGAAACTCCATCAACCTGGCTAATGCTGTTTGTCCGGCCTTGGAGATTCTCTAAGACTCTGTCCCACCCAACTTACCAGCCTACCCACGCTGTTAACTGTGGCTTTTTTGTATGAATGGCTGGCCTTGGCTCATGCTTCACAACTTCCTAAATCCTATTAAACAAGCAACAGCCTGCCTGAGTGAGCCCCCAGCCCCTGTACCTCTTGCAAAGTGATCTAGGCCCAGCACTAGCAGCAGCCATCTCGGATTGTTTTATAGCACACACAGGGTGGCCACAGGCAGACCACAGGTGGAGACTGCTCTTTACCTGCACCACCTGGGCAGTGCCAGAGCCTGTGCATCCAGTGGACAGCTACAGACCACATTGGAGCACCATTACCCTGCCCCTGCACAGCTGATCCTCCACAAAGGGTGGAGGTTGGTGCTCAGTGGTCACAGCCATTCCTTGCAGTTGACTGGCTTGAGTAAATACCTCACACTGACCTGCCAACAGCAACCAAGGCTCAACTACGAGAGAAGGGTGTACTCAGCCCACATGAAGGGTGCACCTCAAGTGCCCAGGTTGGGTGACTGGGGAGGCTGTGCCACTGGACCGTACAGGACACCTACTACATTAAGCCATAGCAACTCTACCTAATACATAGAAACAAACACAGGGAGGCTGCCAAAATGAAGATACAAAAAAACATGGTCCAAATGAAAGAGCAGATCAAAATTCCAGAAAAAGAGCTAAATGAAATGGAGATAAGCAATCTATCAGATGCAGAGTTCAAAACACTGGTTATAAGGATGCTAAAGGAAGTTAGTAAAGACCTCAACAGCTTACAAAAGATCCGGTTAGAAATGAAGGATACACTAATTGAAATAAAGAACAATTTACAGGGAAACAACAGTAGAGTGGATGAAGCTGAGAATCAAGTCAATGATTTGGAACATAAGGAAGCAAAAAAACAACCAATCAGAAAAACAACAACAACAAAAAAGAATCCAAAAAAATGAGGACAGTGTAAGCAGCCTCTGGGACAACTTCAAGAGGTCCAACATTTGCATCATAGGGGTGCCAGAAGGAGAAGAGAACAAGCAAGAAATTGGAAATCTATTTGAAAAATAATGAAAGAACACTTCCCTAATTTGGTGAAGGAAATAGACATGCAAGCCCAGGAAGCACAGAGAGTCCCAGACAAGATGGGTACAACAAGGCCCACCATAAGACACATCATAAATAAAATGCAAAGGTGAAAGATAAAGGTAGAATCTTAAAAGCAGCAAGAGCAAAGAAGTCGGTTACATACAGGGGAGTTCCCTAAGACTGTCAGCTGATTTCCCAAAAGAAACTTTGCAGGCTAGAAGGTTTGGCAAGAAATATTCAAAGTCATGAAAAGCAGGGACCTACAGCCAAGATTGCTCTATCCAGAAAAACTATCATTTAGAATCAAAGGGCAGATAAAGAACTTCCCAGTCAAGAAAAAACTAAAGGAGTTCATCACCACCAAACCATTCTTATATGAAATGTTAAAGGGACTTATTTAAAAAGATCAAACCTATGAATAATAAAATGGCAATAAATACCTATCAACAATTGAATTTCAAAAACAAACTAAGTAAACAAGAATAATAGAGTCTGAATCATGGATAAAGAAAGGGTTTTGATTGTTGCCAGATGGGAGGGGATGTGGGGCAATGGGTGAAGAGGTGAGGGGATTAAGAAGTACAAATAGGTAGTTACAGAATAGCCATGGGGATGTAAAGTACAGCGTAGGAAATGGAGTAGCCAAAGAACTTACACACATGACCCATGGCCATGAATAATGGTGTGGGGATGGCCTGAGGGAATGGGGATTGCTCGGAAGAGGGTGGGAAAGATGATAAAATTGGGATAACTGAAATAGTATAATAAATAAAATATAAAAAAAAAGTCTGGCCCTGGCTTGTGTGGCTCAGTGGATTGAGCACCGGCCTGTGAACCAAAGGATCACTGGATCAATTCCCAGTGATCCTTCACAACCATGCCTGGGTTGTGGGTGTGGCCCCCCGTTGGGGCTGTGCAAAGGGCACATCGCTGTTTCTCTCACTGTCTCTCCCTTCCCTTCTCTCTAAAAATAAATAAATAAATAAAATCTTAAATGAAAGTAAAAAGTCAGTTGACCCTTGTGGGGTGTAGTAGTGACTGGACAGGGGTGAGACAAGGGGCTTCTGAGCGCTGGTCAGACTCTGCTTCCTGCTGTAGGTGTTCAGTACGAGCATGCAAAACTTCGCTGAGTTGCACACACATGACTCGTGTACTTTTCATATGCTTGTATAATTCAAAACCTCAGTACCCTCAAAACACAAACCTCAATGTTTACCTAACTCAGTCTTCATCCTACTTGAGCCCCTTCTGTGATACCTGCCCCTGACAACACCTCCTTCTAAAATCTTCTCCCCTCTTGACTTTCCGGCTCTCCTCTGCCTGACCATATTTTTCTTCTCTGTCCTGCTACTGTTCCTCTTCTTTCTGCTCCCTCCCACACAGGCAGGGGACTGCTGAGGTCTAAGAGGTGTGTTCTTCCTCTTACACCCTGGGCTTGGATAATGTTGTCTATCTTAGCTTTATAAAGTGGTAATAACAACAACGAACTTACTGGTCATTTCTTATGGGCCAGGTATCGTCCCAAGTGCTTTAGTGCACTAACACCTATAGTCTACTTTCGTTGCCAATTTATTATTTCTGTTGAGGTGTGTTTTTCTAAATAAAACTTTTTATTTACCACAGAAAATTCCACATACATACGAGAGAATAGTAAATAACCCTTATATGATATAAATGTAACCATTATCAAGGTTTGTCAATATAATCATGATGCTAGTTCCCTTATCACCTGAGTGTCTGACTCATTTTTCAAATGCCTGATAAACATTTCTTTGTGAATGTTGCTCTTAGACATCAAAGCATATTATTTATATTATGTAATAAACTATTCTTTTTACTTAATAATTACCACAAATAGTTTTTCATGTGGTTAAATACTCTCCTCAAACAAATCTTCCTGTGAGATTCTGGTTACTGCCTGTTTCTGGCCAAGTTGCTTTTGGTTTAGGTTCTTTACTGCTGACCACCTTCTGGTCACAGCCCTAACCACCAGCTCTCACACCCTTACATCTTCTGCTGATTTCAGTAGCTTCATAACCACTTCACTTGGTCTGTCAGAGCAATCTTTCTAAAACAGGCTGGATTAGGTTCCCTCCTCTTCTTCCAATATCTTAAATGGTTTCCTACTTACGAGTTGGAGCCCAAATTTCTTTGGCGTGGCAGCCGCTATCTGGCAGCCCTATCATCCTGTTCCGATTTCACTGGTTGGTACATCCTTGCCATTCCCTGGTCTTTGCCTTTACTTCGGCATAGGTCTCTCATGCTAGAACGTGGACAGTCTTACCTCCTACACAGCTTTTGTCCCTGTCTCAGTCATCCTTCTTGGCTGGGCTCAACTTCCCCTTTTCTCTGTGAAGCCTTTTTTATGCAGAGGCGAATACTGCTAATATACTAATTTTGTTTCATGTTTCAAGAGCTGACTAGATGTTAATTACCCAGCTCTTCTGTAAACTTCTTGATGAGTTCTTTTTTACACACCAATGCTGGCTAGCAAAATACCCAACACACAGCAAACAATCGAAAAACAACTAATGAGTAAACTAAAGGAACACATGCTAATCCTGGGGGAAAACACTGATAACTTCCCAAAGAGCTTTTTAAGGTAAAACTTGAAGCATCTCCAAATCAAGACTGTCTGATGATGCAGACCTCATAGCAGGGCACATAAACTATACACTGTAGTACCCCACTTTGTTTAAAGTTTCCAAAAGATGGAATGGAATATGGGACAAGTACAGGACACCAAGGTGGCCTCTGGCAGGAGTTTTCTGGCTTTGTCTGCTGAATGTTGTTATAATGTATTCTGTTCTAAGTAGCTATTCCAGCCCTCCCTGAACTCAGAGTAGTAATATGATTTCTAGAGGGCCTTGAGCCAAGAATCACAAATGCAATAGCAACTCAATCTGAACTGAGTTGCTAAAAGCAATGCACATTTGAAGTGTGTGCTGCAGAAGAAAAGAAAATACTTGAGCCTCCAGCACTGTTCAGGGGAGAAATGGACAGAGGAAGCTTCAGAAGTAAAGTGCGGTGTTTCAGAGATGATGTTATACAACCTCATACCCAAAAAAGCACTGTTGTGAAAGGCTGACTGTAAGGAACACCACTGGAGCTCCCTTCCTGCTTTCAGTGCTAGGAAACGGTCAGGGGAGCTGCTGGTGTGAAGGAACAGAGCCTGGCTGGATGGAGGAATGGAAGTACAGCCGAGGGATGGGCTGACTGAATCAGAGAAACTGCCCCAGGGCACTTACTGCTCAGCACAGGACTGAGTTTACAATAGGTACTCCATCTCTCCAGAGCTGAGTGAGGGCATCGGGAGAGCTAAGAGAAATCCATGAAGTAAGAAAATCTTAAAAGAGACAACATAGCCTTATATCAAGGTAAACAACTCTCTATTCACATTCATAAAACATGACGTGTATAGCTGGGTATAAAGAACAGATGGTTATGAGAGGTTACTGGATGAATTCAGTTGTGGCTGGCAGTGACTCAGATTAACTCCTTACTGTAGATGGTTTGCTGGTGGGCAGGAAATCATACAGATGATTAGTCTGGTGTAAGCAGACAAGAATCTGAACTTGAGGTTTTTAACAGCTGGGTCCTAGGATGCACAGGCCATGAGGCCTGAGCTGAAAACTGGCATGATGACTGGAGCCTTTAGAGACGATGATGGTCAAGCTGAAATGGCCCTTCTGTCCTGTCCAGATCTGGGTGCAGCCCCAGCTCAAATCAGCAGGCTGTTTAACCATGTCTGCTTAGGAGATACGAGGACAAAATAACTTCTGAGTTTAGATTTTTGAGTAACTAGAATAAACGGAAATATATTTTGCAATAATATGTGTTGGCTAAAGCAGCAAATACGTAACTTACGTGGTCAGAGTAGATACTTCTTGTCCAGTCATTTACTTTTCTATAGGTATTTTGGTCACTTTTTCACTTTGTAGAGTCCCTCTCACATTTAGTACCAGGGAAAACTACAGTTATCTTTGAAGACTCTGTCCTATTTCCCACAGATGGAGACTAATACTTCAAGTCTGAGCTTGCGGCTTGTCTCTCCCTGCTTTCTAAGCCTCCGCCCACCCTGTTGCTTGCTGTGTGGGGCTGGAAGTAGCTGCACCGTGGCCCTGGACTCTGCGCAGCTGGAAGCGGTAACGGTCATGAGGCTGCTATTGGGCCTGCCCCTTCTTCCTCCCCCACTTTGCAGTGAATGCCTTTGCCAGGCAATATTCAAATTTATTTTTACAAGAAGGAAAGGCTGTTGTCGCTTAGGCTAAAAGTAAATAAGATGTTACTGCTCTTCCATGGCTAATATTGAACAAAATGTCATAATAAAAGTTTGGCTCCATTCCAAGAGGGACTGTATATACATGACCCACAAAGGTCACTGCTGAACAGTGTGATATTCCACAGTATGCGCCTCCAGATTCCCTGGTGATATAAAGGAACTTCCTCCTTTCCTTTCCTTATGGCAGAAACACCAAGGCAGGAGGGAACCCCAAGTATTTCAGCCTCTCAAAGAATGAAAGCCATATAATTATTTTCTAGTATTACTGAGACCACTTTATGACTGGCAAGTAGTATATGTAGCTCCCTAAATATTTACTGAATGAAAGCTTGCCAGATGCCTTAGGGTAGGTCAACTTTTTAATGTTATATCACCATGTATTTTTACCTTTAGTTTTCAAAAGTTAAAAATACAAACAAAATCAAGAGTTTCTCTGCTTTCCACCAATGCACTGAAAGTTCTGCACTGTGATACTGGCAACTCCCCAGTCCTAAAGGAAATAAAACAGTTAAGATTTTTAGTGAATCTGTATTAATACACAGCACATAATTTCGTTGTCTACATGAACCCCCTCCTCCACAAAATATCAAACCTAAAAGCAGGCCAGTGCTGACATTCAGACTCATAAACCTGGAAGGGAGCAAAGAGAACTACCAGTTCAATTCTCTGCCCATACAAGGAAGACAGCTGAGGACTGCAGAGGTAAAGGGGCTCCTAGGGTTCAGACAGACGGAAGTATTTGCCTCAGGGAAACTTATGTATGGGAGTGGTTAGGGAATCAAATTCTCTGTCCCCAGATACACACGTTCTCTGTAAAGAAAAAGAGGAAGTCTCCCCTGCCTCACAGGAAGTTTGACAAGAAATCTGGTCTTGCTAGCTAACTACCAGACCTCTTAGAGTTGTCACACCACTCACTGTAGCTTACCGTTCTTTTGAGGGTCAGAGTCAGTCATGATTCTGTGAAAACCAACAAATGAGAAGAGGTCAAGTAATGCAGGTAAAAGCAGACAAATGACCTGGGGTCAGTGGCAATTTACAGGACCAAAACACATGCGGCTAACACCTGGCATGTACAGTGGGTGTTCACAATCCAGTTTCAGACAGGTATCTGTACATAAACCAGCATAAACTTTTGCTGCCTGATGATTCTATTATGTACTTGCAGATGTCAATAATGTACGAATGCCTTGATTTCTAACCTACTTGTATGTCTAGACACTTCTAAAATGCTGGTTGCTCCCCTGCCTAAGAAAGCATTCTTCCCTGGCTGAAATCATGAGTTTTTTCTACGTGATAGTCTGTGCCAATAAGAACCTCCCAGGTTACGATCTTTCCTGAAAGATTGTATCTTGATGTAGGTGTTAGACCTCCTCTGAACAAGTGAGGGGAGGGAGTGGAGCAAGAAGGAGTACAGCAAGAAAACAGAAGGCGGGACTACAACAGGTAAAAGCAGGAACAGACACCTTACCTCCCAAACCCCACAGGAGACTTACATTGGTCTGATGGGCCCCAACACATTAAATTTCAAGAGCCAAGACCTATCTCTTACATGAAAATGTTCTAGAACACCAATGGAACTGTGATGTAGCATGCCACTCAAAGAACACACCAACTGTGACTACAGTGATGCCTCTGTATTGTAAATTGAAATTTGCTAAGCGAGTTGAACTTAAAAAAAAAGGTAAATATGTTAGGTAATAAATGTGTTAATTAACTCAGTGATGGGAGTCTTTTCACAATGTGTATGCATAATAAATCAACACATTGTACACTTTAAACATCTTAAATTCTATTTGTCAATTATATCTCAATAGAGCTGGAAAACAAACAAACAAACAAACAAAAAACAAGCCAGTTACCCAACTGGGTGACAAGCCGGTTGCCCATCTGGGTGACATGCCCTGAGGCAAAGGGATGGATGGAATGGTCTCTACTAGGCTTTGCCAGCCCAAAGGCATGCTGAGGTAGGATTCGAAGCTTCAGAAAGTGTGGAGTGTTAAAAACAAAGAACCAGATTTCCCAGCTAGACAGAATTTTAATATGGTTGTCTAAGTTGATTTGGATATATCTCTCACAAAGCTATTAAATTATACAAATAGACATTCAAATTAAGGGCCTGTCATTAGCAGAATGGAGACAAAATTTCCCTCTCTGCCAAAGGGATCCATCAGAACAGCGGCAGGGCTCTGGGAACCGCAGATGCAGGCGAGCCGCCCAGCCCAGTGTGTTTGGTTTGGCTCTCAGAAATGAAAAGTGTCAAAAGGGAGAGGATGAAAAGAAAAAACCCGACAAAAACCAAAGAACTAAAAGGAAATCTAATGCTGAAACTGTCAGGGTGGTAAGAACAAGGTTCTGTTACAGCTGAAACTTGAGTGCTAAACTAGCACAAAGCTGAACCCATGTCTAGTAATCTCTCTGACCAAGCAGGAAGCAAGAAGAAAGTTCCCTCCAACACAGTGGCACGTGCTCAATGGACGGTGTGTGTCCAGGATGGTCGCCTGCTCTTTCCAGCACAGGGTCTGATTCTAGGGCCAGTGTGACAGGAAGACCAGAAAGGCTTCCACAGGTAACTATGGTCTTGGTCTGACTGGCCTCACACATTAAATTTCAAGAGCCAAGAGTCATCTCTCATGTGAAAATGTTCTGGAACACCAACGGAACTGTGATGCAGCATGCCACTCAAAGAACAAGCCAACTGTGATTACAGTGATACCTCCGTATTGTATAACTGATATTTCCTAAATTCTGCTGTTAGTATCAATCTGATACATTCCCTGGGTGGCGTCTCTTGACCCCCTGGTGAGATGACGAAACGACCCTGTAGTGTGGTGCAAGCTCCTGGCTCAGTCATTCAGGAGCATGGAAGGGGTGTCATTGCTGATCAAGGCTCCGGGGTCACGTGGACTGTTCTGAGTGATGCTCTGGGCACACATGACTGTCCACGGAGGACCATGTGATGAGGGACAAGCACAATATGATGACATAGCAAGTCGTGTCTGATGTGGCTGACAGGAAGGCGGCTGGGGGTGGGGTGGGGGTCTGCAGTTGCATGCTACTAATTCTGGACTGTTAAAAGGAAAGTGTGTGATGTGATCTGAAAGCTCTTGGGGAAGGTTGGGGTTGGAAAACAAATATTCCCACAGCCCCCTAATGTTCAGAGAATTGTGTAGTCAGTGTTTATTTACTTAGGTGAAGAAGGGTGTGACATCTCCAGTCCAGTCTGGCTCAGTGAACGCTTAACACTCACTATGCTTGTGAGCAAAGGTCCCCCAGAAAGTATGGACAACACCACAGCATTTCAGGGCTCAAATGGCCGCATACAGCTTTATTTCCACAGGAAAGGTATGTCCACCCCAAGCTAGTACTTCTGGGAGGTTTCACCTAGCTTATTGAAGAGGAGCAGGATCACCATCTTTTTTCTCTATTTTTCTTCCCAAGAAAGCAGCTGGAGGGGCAGGTGGGCTCAACCTCAGAAGCACCAAGTGAGAAAGCAAGCTCTACACGGGCGAGAAAAGACAGGGATGTCATGGGCCACCCCACTGCACACATCTGAGGTGGCGAATCCAAATGAACAGCCCCAGCAATGCCTGCATGTGCTGCTCTCCAGTGATGGCCACGCCCGCAGGACTGCTGCCTGTGGGCTGCGGTACACTCGGTAGGGCTTATGAGGTTCAACCGACAGTGCAGGGAGCAAGAGAGACGCTGGCAAAGCCACAGCACAGAAGGAGGTTAAGGAAACTTCACACATTTTAAATTACCTACTATTCTCTTTTCTCCCTCAGAGAAAGTCACAGTGCTTGGTCAGCATACAGTGCCCAGGACAGAAAGGCATCTTATCTGCCCGTGTCTATCATAACACACACTGCTTGAGCTAGAAGGGAAGCGTCCTGCAGCATCCTGCGGATGAATTAGCACTGCTGCAGGAGAACGGTTATTACTAGAGCTTCCTCTGCCACGCTACAAGGGTCTTCTTCCAAGGCATCTGCAAGGTGAAATAGTAGGAAAAGGTTGGAAATGGAGGAAACATCCAGTCCAATTCTGCCACTTAACTTTATTATCATGGGCAAGTCACTTCAGCGCTTTGGCCTCAGCTTCCTTATGTGCAAAAAGGGGAAATCAGAAGATCTCTAAATTCTTTTCAGCTTTTATAACCTCTGAATAAATAGAGCTCATTCCGGATTAGATAACATTAGGACAGTGATTGTCAGCAGGCTATTTTCTTGATGGAGTTCTCAGCTCTTAAGGCGGCTTCTCGCCCCACCTTCTCTGTGTCTCACTATGGGGTGCTAGAGAAGTCAGTACTTCATCTTTCCCACTCCCTACCCTCCTGCTGGTTGCATATGGACACCTATCTGCGGTAAACTTACTTTTAGGAAAAAACATCTACTGACTCAAATTTAGGCTAAAGGCCTGCACAGGTTGATGTTATTTCCCACAGACTCTAAACGCATTAAACAACACGAGAGTCAGAAAACCCAGAGGGTAATGAGCTTTATCACTAGGCCTGGAGGACACTGAGGAGGAGATGAAGCTGGTTTTAATCTGGCAATTTTGTCCTTTTTTGAACTCTTTCCCAGTTACTCACTGATCTTACCATTCTAGTGTTCAGGTGCTATACCTACATTTTAAAAGGCAGTGCCTTAAAGAGAAGCTTGATTCAAAGGAGTAAATTGAAAATCTGAAATTTCAGGCACATAGGCAGGAGCTTTATCACATGTCTCATACTTCTTTTGAACCACTACCATAGCATGCTTTTTGTTATGCTGGCAATAAAGTGTTAATGTCTGAGGTTTGGCTTAGGCTTTACATTAGAAAAGGGTAAGGTTTTTTTTTAGTTTGATAACATTAAAACCACTATTTAACTTTAACAAGAACTCCATGAAAAATGCCATCAATCAAAATCTGGTCTTTTGGGGGTACTCAGCATCGCTGCAATTGACAGTAAAACCTGTTATCTGCAGTGTTAAAATGAAAGGCGCCTTTCACCAGGACAGCGCATGCTAGGTAGGGGCATTTTCTTTATGCCTAGGTGGTCTTTTGTATAAAAGAGGCAGATAAAGCAGTACGACAGCATTTATACAGTGCAGAAGAACACCACAATCTTATCTCTAGAAAATTCCTCATTGCACTCATTCACTAAACACTATGTCTATTACACAGCTTTTTAAGAAAGGTCTGGTTACTAAGTTCTTTTGCATAGTATTTGGGACTGAAGTCACCAGCAGGCCCCACGCCACCCCTAAGGGAGCACACTGTGATTACTGGGTGTGAGTAACAGGTTCTGTAGTTGTTTCTCCCATCCCCCACCACCAGCAGGGCCCTGGGGTTTATTTGGAAAGCAGTTTCCAGAGTTTGTTTGGAAGTCAGTTGTTCGAAACTGCAACAATGACCTAAGTAGTAGTTAGGTTCCCAAGGAGGCCCCACGGGACCCTTCACCTGTAATGTCAGTTGTGGGCTGAATGATGCCCCTTCCCCCAACTCATAGGTTGACGCGTTAACCCCCATAACCTCAGAATGTCACTGTATTTGCAGAGGTAATTTAAGATTATTAAGATGAGGCTGTTTGCGTGGGTTCTATTCCAATCTCACTGGTGTCCTTGTGAAGAAGAGGAAATGGGGACACAAAACAGACACCAGGGATGCATGTGCCCAGAGGAAAGGCCACATGAGGATACGGCAAGGAGGCGGCCATCTGCAAGCCAAGGAGAGAGGCCTTGGGAGGAGCCCTGATCTCGGACTTCTAACTTCCAGAACTGTGAAAAGATAAATTTGTGTTGTTTAAGTCATCCAGCCCGTGGTCCTCTGCTATGGCAGCTTTGAAAACAAATACAGTATTGTCATACAACCTCACTGCCATTCATAACATTTTATCTAGTGGAAGATGCCTTCTGAGTTCTAACTCCAGACATCAGAAACATCTTCACTTGCTCCAGTGGCAAGTGAGTGTGATCAAGTTCCACCTTTCCTACAAAGCACTGGAAGGAGTTCAGGGAGAACCTCATTTCTATGGCAGTAGCCCCCACGGCAGGACTTCTAAGAGGTGCAGGGCATTCTCTTAGGGGCTCAGGATAACTAATGGCAACCATAGGTAGAAAGCAGCTAGTGGCTGCTGTGGAGAGCTGGGTCATTCGAGGGACTCCTCGGATAGTTAATAACACAGGAAGGGAGGTGGCAGTACTTCTCCCAGCTCTCCCGGGGCAACAGGGCTTTAAGTTGTGGGGCACAGGGGAGTCAGGTGGGAATAGCAGCACTGCCTTTGTATATGTAAACTGAAGACTGCTTATATTTCACGATACCCTTTTGATTTTACACCCGGGAAGTCATGCTCACCGGGAGTGGTGTGTGGTTTACACAGGCCCCCTAGAGAATTACTACGGCACGCAGCCACTGTTACTGCAGGGACTCCGCGTTCTTCAGGCTGCTGAGCCAAAATATGGTCGAGAGCCACCTGCATGTAGTACCACAGGAGAGCCTGCCTATAAGAAAGTTATTTCTATTTCTAGATTATCCCACCAAACCTTTTGTACAGAGTTGTATAGCTTGGATGAAAACTAAGGACAATTTATTTCAAATGCTCTGAGTAGACTGGAAAACTGTCAGTTCCAAGGTTTATAAGATCCACTGGCTTTAAGTTTGCAGTTCTGACTCTGGTCATGTTTTTTTTTTCCATTCATAAGACCCAATTTTCTTCTTTGCTTAGGTGGGGGAGCAAATTGTCTCTGGAAGTTGACATTGGAGAGGAGAGACGCATGTTTAATGTACTGAATTGTAGTAATTGTCAAGACTCATTAAAATTCCAAGATGGTAAATAACTGCTCCTGCAGCAGCCCCAGGGAACCAAGAGTGTGGACCTGCCTCTCCCACAGGAGTGCTTTAAACACAAAGGATTACATGCAAAAAGGGCAGCAAAATAAATACAAAAATAAATAAAAAACAAACAAAAAGTTAGGATCTCTATAAATATAAAGCTTTATGATAAAAATAAATCCACATTTATATTTTAGAACTCTAAAGAGTCCATTGCAAGACCAAACTAATAAAAGTTAGATCAAAAAAAGGTTCTTGCATTCACTGCTGGAAAGCCAAGGGCACATGAGACCTGAATTCAGAGTAGGTGTTTTATGTTCAATCTTAGTCCCAGTAAGTTGGGGGAGGCAGCAGTCATGAGGATCAAGAGCTGCCCTGGTCAAGAATGGTTGCAGGGAAGGCCTGTGGACAAAACCGAGAGAGCAGAACTCCCCTTTTCTGAGACAAGTTAAGGAGAAAAATGGCTGGAGGGATCTTTTGTATCAAAAATGATATGGTCTAGGTTAGATCTCTCGATGCTATTTCTCTCTCCACAAACAAGATCATTCTACATTTAGCATAGAATATGTAGTCTTGCCAGTATTTACACCACAGGCGACCCTCACATTGGGAATTAATTTCAATTAATGCTTAATATCTGTGTAATTTCAACTATGTAAAAGAATTCCTTCTCTCTTCTATTTCCAAATCCTCATTTCCTCTTCCTTTTCCCAATTATTAGTTTTAGGGGATTTTAATCAAGAAGTAAGGTAGCAGCTTTGTGTCCTCGGGCCCAACTTAGCACCCTGTCAGCCCCTGTTCACGCTTGTGGTGTCTGCCCAGCTCTTCCGTATCTTCCTCCTTTATTTTTGAACAAGCTTTTCTTTGCCAGATTTTCAAATGCAACTGGCAAGATATTCTGCTCTTTGCATAAAAGGGTTAACGGCAGCTTCCAGCGGAAGGAGAAAGGGCCAGACTCTGAGAGCAGAGAGGAGAGAAAAGAGTGAGGTTACTCCACAGGGTTTTTCTTGTAAATTTGTTAGTACATGCAAACACACACACACATTCTCAAGCCCGGGCCCGATATAGACACGCATTTATCTTCATGGCTCTGCAGTTCTTTCTGCTGGATTGCTGGTCTTGCCCCTCTTGGCCTCTCACACTCTGCTGCTCTTAGTTTTTTTGACAAGAGTTCAACATTGGAACTCAGGAAACAAGTTCAAACATCACAAAAAGAAGAAAACCAGATCAGAAACATTCAGGCTGGGAACCAGAACAAAGTTTGTCGCCCCACAAAGAACCATTCTTCTGTTTCCTTTCTTTATTTTCTCCCCCTGCTCCCCTTATCCCTTGCCCCCCAACAGCTCATATGTCCATTTGGCTCACATGTGCGGTACAACAATCTACAAATGCATTCAGGAGAGAAGAATGGAATGTCATGCCGTGACTCATGATTGATGCGTCCCCTGAGTGAGGGAGATGACTTTCAGGTTCTGTGCCAGTTCTGCCCCAGCATTCACACCCTCTGTCTGGTTCACCACCTTGAAAAGAGAGTGGTACAAGCCAAAGAGTGATTGATCAAAATCGAGAAAACAAATGGAAGGAATCCAAGGAGAGGACAAGGTCTGAGCCAAGTTTTGGAACAATACTTGCCTGAAAATTAAAAATGGGACTGAGCGCTGGGAAAGGGAGCCGGAGCCCAAAGCCCCACGGCCCGCAGAGCAGGCCGGCGGATGCAAGTTCATCCAGTGCGGTTGGCCCCTGGTGGGAGGCTGGCATTCATCGTGGAAAAGAAGAATTTGTACTCCAGGGACAAATTCCATTTTTAGCTTTTTAGCAGAATCTGTCCATCTGTCAAACTGCTTCACACAGTTCAAAAGGAGACTGGTAGTGGGGTATAATTTTTTTGTTTTTGTTTTAAATTAAACCATCAGTGACATATAGCAAAATGCACAGATTTTAAGTGTACAACTTGATGCATTTTGATAAGTATTCTCAATATTCTTTTCTTTCAAATTTTATTTATTTATTTATTTGAGAGAGGAGAAGGGAGGGAGAAATAGAGGGAGAGAAACATCAATGTGTAGCTGCCTCTTGCACAACCCCCACTGGGGACCCGACCGGTAACCCAGGCATGTGCCCTGACTGGGAATCAAACTGGTGACCCTTTGGTTTGCAGGGTGGTGCTCAATCCACTGAGCCACACCAGCCAGTGCTCAATATTCTTAAGTATCTCCATTTTCAGGAGAGGATGAAAATCTGAACCTCAGATATACTGACTTAAATTTTTAATAACTCTTTGTTTTTAAATTTCAAACTTATAGAAAAGTTGTAAGAATAGTACAAAAAAGTCATACCCTCCTCCCAAATTGCTAACATTTTACTATTTCCCTTACCATTCATTTCTCGCTTGATATACAGATATAGATATATTTATACAAATCTATCTCTTTATCTATTTGTCTAGTCTGTCTGTATGTACAGCTACATAACTCTCTCTCTCTATGCTCCCTAACTGTTACATTAAGGTTACATATTATTTTCTAGGAATACCCACCTGGGTCCTTCCCAACGTGTATTATCAGGAAGCACACAGTGCTGATTTGTCCTACTGCTGGTGATGTTACTGTTAGTCACTTGGTTTAGATGGTGTATCCCAGGTCTTACCAATGTATATGAACTAACAGAATTTTGTGCTAAACAACTGATACAATTTTTTGGTGAAGAGATACTTTCAAACTATGGAAATATCCTATTCTTCTACAAACTTTTACCCACTGGTTTTCCCATTCACTGCCCAAACCAGCTATTACTATGATGGATGCCATATAGTGAGTCTCTAATTCCATCATCCCTTCTACATTTATTTATAGCTGGCATTCTACTATAGCATACAGCTTTCTTTTCTTCCACATTTCTTTGCTTATCAATTGACTTCTTTATAGCAGTACAGAGTCACATATTTCTATTTTATTTCTATTCCATTTTAATGGGTTATAACCTGTTACCATCGTTACTTATTTTGCTGCTCAGATCTTCAGGATTAGGAACCCCTGTGTCCTTCTGACACATGCTCAACATTCTTGGAACACTTTCTTACTTTCCGGTATATGATGTGCTGGATTTACGCTGGACTTCGCCAGGCACAGCCCTAGACTCAGCCATGTCTCCTGGAGCCCTGATTCTTTTTGATGGAAAAATTATTGGTGCATCTAGAAATTACTGGTATATCACTACTTCTAAGTCCTCTCAGCAGATAAGGCTGGGAAACACACACACACACATATGTAGATGAACACAAACATACACAGAGAAATCTAAATCAGTCAGTCAATCATCAATCTATCTATCTATTAAAAATCATGAACCCATGTCAATACCTCCAACAACAATCTGGTATCACAGGGTTTGCTTTACCTGTCTGTATTTATTATACCTTTCTCCTACAATGACAAATCTGGCTCCCGTTATCCTCAATATACTTACTCATTTGTTCAACCTCATTGTATGTCACCAATCTCCCACCCATGTCTGCCACTGTCTTGGTCCCGGCTTACTAATTCTGCCATACCAGATGAATTCTCAGTCCTGGCCATGTGGATTGAGTCCTTGGCCCCTGCCCACTAAATACATCAGCTGTGCTGGCAGAATCCTTGGTGCCACCAAATATAGAGGCTCCAATCCTTGGATCCAGCTCTAGGCCAAATATCCCAGCAATGCTGATCAAATCTTTAGCCTTTGTCCTGCTGGTCCTCTTGGTTGTATCAGCGGAAACCTTGGCCCCAGCCCCACTGACCATACCAGCTGATTCTTCAGCCATGACGAAGAGGAAGGGGTAAATTAGGTGACTGTATTTCAGAGGAACACAAAACGCCTACATACTAGTATCTGTCAGGAACTAAATCCTTAAACCTACACTTCTTAACATATAAAACTTACTGATAAGGCGACTAATATTTAGCGTATGCTGCCTGAATACTTTCCAAAGAGCTGAACTTTATTACTTATATTAAATAACACATTAGATATCTGAGCACTTGGGCAGCAATATTTAGGGTTTCCTATAAAATGGTTTTTATTGAAATAAACTTTGGTGTTATGATATTGTTGACATGTTAAAGAAAAAAACGGCCTATGGAAGTCACTGTTGTGTATAATGGAAAGATGTTGAAGATGTTGCTTATAATTTGATTTTTAATCATTTATTTATTTATTTATATTTTAGAGATTATGCTATAAGAGTTGTCCCAATTTTCTCCCTTTGCCCCCTCCACCCATCACCCTCCACTCCTCAGGCCTCCATTGTTCATGCCCATGGGTCATGCGTATAAGTTCTTTGGCTACTCCATTTCCTACACTGTGCTGTACATCTCCATGATACCTCTTAATCCCCTCACCTCTTCACCCATTCCCCTACACGCCCCTCCCATCTGGCAACCACCAAAACCCTCTCTGTATCCATGATTCTCTCTTTGTTCTTGTTTACTTAGTTTTTGAGATTCAATTGTTGATAGATACATATTATTGCCATTTATTATTCATAGTTTTGATCTTCTTTTTCTTATATAAGTCCCTTTAACATTTCATATAATAATGATTTAGTGATGATGAACTCCTTTAGTTTTTTCTTGTCTGGGAAGCTCTTTATCTACTCTTTGATTCTAAATATTATTTTTGCTTGGTAGAGCAATCTTGGCTGTAGGTCCTTGCTTTTCATGGCTTTGAATATTTCTTGCCAATCCTTTCTAGCCTGAAAAGTTTCTTTTGAGAAATTGGCTGACAATCTTATGGGAATCCCGCCGCAGGTAATTGATTGCTTTTCTCTTGCTACTTTTAAGGTTCTCTCTTTATCTTTAACCTTTGGCATTTTAATTATGATACGTCTTGGAGTGGGTCTCTTTGCATCCATCTTGTCTGGGACTCTCATGTCTATTTCCTTCACCCAATTAGGGAATTGTTCTTCCATTATTTTTTCAAATAGATTTCCAATTTCCTCCTCCTTCTATTTTCCTTCTGGCACCCATATTATGTGAATGTTGGAGGTAAGCCATGTTTACCTGTGTGCCATCTTGACTGGAAGGCACACTTTGACTCTTTATAAGGACCCATGGAGAAGAAATGTCTCTTATGATCATTTCAATACATACAGAAAAAGCATCTGACAAAATACAACATCCTTTCATGATAAAAACACTTAACAAATTGGTACAGGAGGAACTTACTGCAACACATTGAAGTCCAAATTAGACACACTTACAGCTAACACCATACTCAATGGTAAAAGGTTTAAAGCTTTTCCTCTAAGATCAAGAATAAGACAAGGTGTCCACTCTTACTGCTCCTATCAACATAGTACTGGAAGTCCTAGCCATAACAATCAGTCAAGAAAATAAAATAAAAAGCCTCCAAATAGATAAGGAAAAAGTAAAATTGTCTATGCAGATAATTTGGTTTTATATATAGAAAGTCCTGAAGACTCCACCGAAAAAGTACTAGAACTCATCCACAAATTCAGTGAAGTAGCAGGATACTAAATCAACACACAGAAACAGTTTTGTTTCTATATATTACAACAAAACATCTGAAAAAGATATAAAGAAAACAATCCCATTCACAAGAGCATCAAAAACAAAACTCTCAGAAATAAATATAACCAAGTTAGGTGAAGGGTATGTGCACTGAAAACAAGACTTTGGTGAAAGAAATTGAAGACACAAACAAATGAAAAGATATCCCAAGTCCATGGATTGGAAGAATAATGTTAAAATGTCAACATTACCCAAAGCCATCTATAGATTCAATGCAATCTCTATCAAAATTCCAATGGTATTTTTCACAGAATAGAAAAAAACCCCTAATATTTGCATGGAGCCACAAAAGACCCCAAATAGCCAAAGCAATACTGAAAAAAGTAACAGAGGCCGAGGCTTCATATGCCTGATTTTAAACTATGCCACAAAGCTAGAGTAATCAAAACGCAACTGTGCTGACATAAAAATAGACCCACAGACCAATGGAACAGAATCTAGAGCTCAGAAATGAACCCCTTCATGTATGTTCAATTAATATTTGAAAAGCAAGCCAAGAATGCTCAATAAATGGTGTTGGAAAAAACTGAAAGAATGCAGAAGAATTGAAATTGGACCCCGATCTTACACCATACACAAAAGTGAACTGAAATGGATTAAAGACTTAAACAAAGACTGGAAATTGTAAAACTCCTAGGAGAAAACATAGGGAAAAAGCTCCTTGACATTAGTCTTGGCAATGATTTCTGGATATGACACCAAAAGCATAGGGAAAAGCAAAAATAAATCAACAGGACCATGCCCTGACAGGTGTAGCTCACTTAGTTCAGTGTTATTCTGCAGGTCAAGGGGTCACGGGTTCCATTCCTGGTTGGGGCACATGACTGGGTTGTGGGTTCAGTCCCCAGTTGTGGTTCAACCGACTGATATTTCTCTCTCATATAGATGTTTCTTTCCCACGTCGACATTTCTCTACCTCCCTTCTTCCCTCCCCCTCTCTCTAAAAAGAAATAAAATCTTAAGAAAAATTAACAGTGTCAAATGAAATGAAAAAGTTTCTGCACAGAAGAGAAACAACCGACAAATTAAAAGACAACCTATGGAAGGGAAGAAAATATTTGAAAACTATGTATCTGATAAGTGGTTAATATTTAAATTATATAAAGAACTCATATAAGGCAATACTAAAAACAAACAATCTGATTAGAAAACATACTAATGGCCAACGGGTACATGAAAAGGTGCTTAACATCACTGATCATCAGGGAAATGCGAATCAAAACCACAATGGGATAGTAGTTCCTACCTCTCATACTTCTCATGTTAGAAGAATGGCTATCATCAAGAAGACAAGAGATAACAAGTGCTGGGGAAGAGAAAAGGGAACGCTTGCTTGTACACTATTAGTGATAATGTCAACTGGTATAACCAGTAGGGAACCAGTATGGAGATTCTTCAAAAAACTAAAAATAGGACTATCATATGATCCAGCAATCCCACTCTGGGTATTTATTCAAAGGAACTGAAATCAGGATCTTGTAAAGACACTTGCACTTCCATGTTTACTGCGGCACATTCACAACAGCCAAGATATGGAAACAACCTAAATGTGTGTCAATGATGAACAGATAAAGAAGATGTGATACACATACACACAGTAGAGAAAGAATAAAATCCTGTTCTTTGTGACAACTTGCATGAACACTGAGGACATTATACCAGGTGAAATAAGTGAGACCAATACTGTATGATATGACTTATATGTGAAAAAAAAAAAAGCCTAACTCAGAGGAACAGAGAGTACGTTAAGTGGTGGTTACTAGGAGCTGAGGTGTTGGAGAAATAGAGATACTCGTCAAAGGGTACAAAATTCCAGTTACAAGATCAATAAATTCTGAAGCTCTAACATATAGGATAGTGATTATAGCTAGTAATGCTGTATTATATACTTGATTGTTCCTAAGAGAGTACATCTTAAATGTTCTCACCATAAAAAAGAAATGGTAATCATGTAATGGAATGGAAATGTTAGCTAATGCTATGGTAGTAATCATTTTATAATATATACATGCATTTAATCTACATGATGTATACCTTAAATCTACACTAGCTGTATGTTCATTATATCCCAGTAAAGCTGAAAAACAATTTCTTTCAGATCTGAGAATCATAACTAATTAAATTTCTCTTTTGACAGCTCCTGAGAGCTCACTCCTGGGTTCCCCTTGTGTTTTTCTAACCTCCTTTCCCCTTGATTATTAGAATCAAGGAGTTGAGAATGAAGACAGGAGAATTCTCGCCCTGGCTGGTGTGGCTCAGAGGACTGAGCACCAGCCTGCGAACCAAAACGGTCGCTGATTTGATTCCCAGTCAGGGCACGTGCCTGGGTTGTGGGCTAGGTTCCCTGATGCAGGGTGTGAGAGAGGCAACAACACACTGATGTTTCTCTCCCTCTCTTTTTCCCTCCCTTTCCCTCTGTCTAAAAATAAATAAATAAAATCTTAAAAAAATTTTTTAAAAACAAGAAGGGAGAATTCGTTAGGAGATTCTGATATCCTTTATCCTCTCTGAGAAGCACTGAGTTTCCAATTATACACTCCATCATTCTGGATCATGCTCCCCTTTAACTTTAAAGCTGACCAAGTATAAAATAGTGACTATAACTTCTAGTTATATGTAAGAAGTAAAAATATATAACGTGAACTAGAAAAAAATTATTTCAAAGAGATAAAATAATGACTGTTCTTTATATATATAAGACATTTAAAACAAGTTATCCTTGCCTATGAAGTATCTCAAATGTGACTTGTTCCAAATTTATTTAGTTAGAAGTTTCTTTAATTTTATTTTTCAATTACAATTTACATTCAATATTATCTTGTACTAGTTTCAGGTGTACAGCATAGTGGTTAGACAATCCTATACTTTACAAAACATTCCCCTGATACTTCTAGTACCCACCTGGCACCACATACAGTTAGCACATCATTATTGACTATATTCCCAATTTGTACTTCATAATCCCTTCATCTTTTTTACCCAGTCCCTCAATCCCCTCACCCCTGTGGCAACTATCAATACTTGTTGGAACTTGGCGAGATCATAGCCAGGAGTAAAAATGGCCTTAAATTCATTACCTGAACAATATATACCATATTTTGCCATGTATAATGTTCCCTTTCTGCACAAATTTTTGAGGGGAAAATAAGGATGCACATTATATATGGGCAGTACTAATTCCATATCTATGTAAATGTTTTTAATTCTTTTATTTATGTTTATGAGTTAAAAGTGTAACTCTTGTACAATATGTTAAAAAATAAATGCTAAAATTCCTTTGTAATATGAAAAGAAGTATCTAAATATAATAAATAAAAAATTGAATTAAAAAATTAAAACAAAAGATTTTTTTCCTGAAGTTTGGGCCAAAAATGTGGTTGTGCATTATACACGGGAACACATTATACACGGCAAAATATGGTACTTGGTAAAGTCTAGAGACATAAAAACAAAGGAATACGATATAAATACTTAAGGCTTCAAAATATAATTTGCATGTATCCACTCACCAGCAAACCAAAATACTTAAGTGCATGCAATTAACCATAGGTACCCCAAACCAAATCTATTTAGTTTATGGTGACTATCCGGCTCTGGCCAGTGTAGGTAAAAATCACAATACACAAAGTTTTTTCAAACTAAAATATATGTTGACCGAAGAACAATACTGTACTACAAGTTAGTTAGCCCATTCACTTTATAACTATCTGAGCCACTGCACTGGTGACAAACTGAAAAGTTGAAGTTTATGGCTGCAGGAAAATCATGTTATACAACACAGCAGCATATGAATGAGAGAGCCATAGGAGACTTATAAATGTTTTTCACCTGATTATTAAGTTGAGTACATTCACCTGGCGCTACGAGAAAGCTTGCACATGAGAGTGTGGTCTTTCCAGTATCTGCATCTGCAAATATCTGGAGTGTCCCACCTTGGTGCATCTTTCTGAAGCTAAAAAATTGATATGTAGCGTATGTTCAGTATAATCTTTTAAGAACACATAACATTTATGTTAGCCTCCTTGTTATCACTCCCAAACATACCAGGATCCGTATTCTTGATCTCTATGAAAACAACTACTGTATTTTGCTGTGTATAATGCGCTCCTGTGTACAATGCACACCCACGATTTTGTATGCATTATACATGGGGTTATTATACTCATGTATAATGTGCACTGTTATTTTTCCATCAAAAATTTGGGCAAAATAGTGCACATTATAGATGGCAAAATATGGTAAGTTTAAAAATTTAAAACTTCACACTGTTCACATTTATATTGAAGGGAAAAGCCATTTGTCTGAAAAGTTTTATTTAAAAATTTCCCACAGTTTTCATGTAGCTTTAGAATAGCCAACCTAAGAACCAATAACTCAACTCCTTGAATAGATGTTGGTTCTATGTTTGCAAGTGTCAATGAGACACTAAAAAAGGCTTTCTTCCCAAGAGGTGTCAAGAGGGTGTGGTAAAGAAGTGAAGCATCTTATGCAGGAGGAGAAGGCAGAACTGTAGTGTGGGAAACCTGAACCTGAATTTTAATTATGAGTTATGATTCTGGAAGATAACAGACAGTGGTCAAATATGAGACTGTCCTGAAGTAAACAAAGATACTTAAATATAAAACTGAATTTAATAAAAACTTTTTCTCATTTCAGATACTGTGTATCATAAAAGCATCCTGCTAGGATACTACCCCAATCTATTTCTTCAAAGAAAGCTTCTTTAGGGCTCCAGAACCATATGTAAAATTTTTATAAGATTTATATTTATCTGAAAAATGTCACCAATGTTTTTTTTTCCCAATACAAGTGATTAGAGGGCCTGAGTTCAGTAAACAATAATGAACAAAAAGACAGCCTGAGTAGTATGATATGATACCAACTGTTTCACATTTATATCATACTAAACATTACATATTATTTATGAAAACAAATGTGTATTTAAAAAGGTAAAAATATGAACTATAAAAATGCACATCAATATTTCGTTAAGAAGTACAAATAGGTAGTTATACATGGCCAAAGGGATGTAAAGTACAGTATAGGAAATGGAGTAGCCAAAGAACTTATAAGCATGACCCATGGACATGAACAATGGTGTCGAGATTGCCTGAGAAAGTGGGGGGCCGGGGAGAGTGGAGCAAAGGGGAAAAATTGGGACAACTGTAGTAGTATAATCAAGAAATCCATATTATGTGAAAAATGGCAACTATGGGTTTTCACAAAGGAAACCTTCTTATGAAATCCTCTGCAAAAAAGTTTTGTGACTCCTGAAATATAAAATTTAAGATTGCTCTCTTGGATTACAATATAGACACAGAATGAAAAGAATATTGAAATTAAGAAAGACCAGATATGACTAGAGATACAGGGTCAGAATTTTTCATGCTCAAGATTCTAGAAGGAGGGAAAATTCCAAGATTGATGTGGGGCCCATTACACTGAGTCTTAGTAAATGTTAACTGAAAGTGGTGATGATGGTAATAGCAATAACAACTACCATCTACCTGCATTAATAATTCCTATAACATTATGTCTGTAGAAAGATGAAAGAACAGGTAGAGATTTTCAGAAAACTAAGATCAGGTAGTGAGGAGAGGTAAAACAACACAAATGTACTTGTATCTGACTCAAAATGTGTGCCCTTAACTCGCATACTACACTGAAGCTGACATGAGTATTACAAGACACTAATGTACATATATGCCTGCCTGTCATTCATGCACCCATCTATCAAATCAATCTAATGAAAGCTAATATATCACACCAAAGAAAACACCATATAGTATAAAAATTTGGGGCAGACTTATTAAACTCAAAAATTAAAATTTACTGCTATGAATTGATTTAAGAATTCCCCCAAATTAAAAACAAAATGTAGAACTTCCAGCCAAGATGGAGGTGTAGGTAGACACACTGTGCCTCCTCGCACAACCAAAAGAAGGACAACAACAAATTTAAAAACAAAAAACAACCAGTCTGACAGAAAATCGAACTGTATGGAAGTCCAACAACCAAGGAATTAAAGAAGAAACATTCATCCAGACCAGTAGGAGGGGTGGAGACAGGCTGCCTGGAGGAGTGGACTCGTGGAAAGGCTGTGGCTAGAGGACTGGGGCAGGCAAGGCGGCAGCTGGTGGAGTGGGTGGTCCCACATTTGTGTGCAGATAAACTGGGAAGAACAACTGGGGAGTGAAACAGACCACATAACCCAGGGTTCCAGTGCAGGGAAATAAAGCCTCAAAACCTGTGACTGAAAAAAATCTGTGAGGGTTGAGGCGGTGGAAAAACTCCCAGCCTCACAGGAGGGTTCATTGGAGAAACCCACAGGGTCCTAGAATGTACACAAACCCACCCAACCAGGAATCAGCACCAGAAGGTCCCAATCCCATAAGGGATTGTGGGTAGCAGGGGAAGTGACTGAAGGCCAGCTGAGAGCTGAGCAAGCAGCATTGTTCCCTCTCGGACCCCTTCCCCACATACAGCACCACAACAGAGCAACGTGTGTTACCCTGTCCTGGTGAACACCTAAGGTTCTGCCCCCTTACAATGTAACAAAAGTGGAGACCAAAAAAAAAAGACCCAAATGAAAGAAGAGATCAAAGCTCCAGAAAAAATACAACTAAGCAAGGAAGAGATAGCCAACCTATCAGATGCACAGTTCAAAACACTGGTAATCAGGATGCTCACAGAAATGGTTGAGTGTGGTCGCAAAATAAGAGGAAAAAATGAAGGCTATGAAAAGTGAAATAAAGGAAAATGTACAAGGCACCAACAGTGATGGGAAGGAAACCAGGACTCAAATCAACGGTTTGGAATAGAAGGAAGAAAGAAACATTCAACCAGAACATAATGAAGAAATAAGAATTCAAAAAAGTGAGGAGAGGCTGAGGAATCTCCAGGACAACTTGAAATGTTCCAACACCTGAATCATAGGGGTGCCAGAAAGAGAAGAAGAAGAGCAAGAAATTGAAAACTTATTTGAAAAAATAATGAAGGAGAACTTCCCCAGTCTGGCAAAGGAAATAGACTTCCAGGAAGTCCAGGAGGCTCAGAGAGTCCCAAAGAAGTTTGACTCAAGGAAGCACACACCAAGGCACATCATAATTCCATTACCCAAGGTTAAAGATAAGGAGAGAATCTTAAAAGCAGCAAGAGAAAAGGAGACAGTTACCTACAAAGGAGTTCCCATATGACTGTCTGCTGATTTCTCAAAGAAACCTTATAGGCAAGAAGGGGCTGGAGAGAAGTATTCCAAGTCATGAAAGGCAAGGACCTACATCCAAGATGACTCTATCCAGCAAAGCTATCATTTAGAACGGAAGGGCAGATGAAGTGCTTCCCAGATAAGGTCAAGTTAAAGGAGTTCATCCTCACCAAGCCCTTATTATATGAAATGTTAAGGGGAATTATCTCAGAAAAAGAAGTAAAAATATGAATAGTAAAATGACAACAAACTCGCAACTATTAACAACTAAACCTAAGAAAAACAAAAACTAAGCGAACAATTAGAACAGGAACAGAATCACAGAAATGGAGATCACATGTAGGGTTATCAGCGGGAGAGTGGGAGGGAGATAGAGGGGTGAAAGGTACAGAGAATAAGAAGCATAAATGGTAGGTACAAAATAGACAGGGGGAGGTTAAGAATAGTATGGGAAATGGAGAAGGCCAGGAATGTAGGTGGGAAGGGGTGTGCAGGGAAGAAGGGAAGAAAGGGGGGCAAATGGGACAACTGTAATAGCATAATCAATAAAATATACTAAAAAAAAAAGAAAAAAAAAACCAAAATCCAAAATGTAAATCCAAGAGACACAGAGATTCCAAACAAAATTTTAGCCCAAACATGAAAAACAAACATGAGAAGTTGGCACATTATTTTCAAATGGCTGAAAATAAAAAATAATTAATGAAATCCTGATAGTCGTGAGAGCAAAAAGAAACATGACAGAGGAAAAAAAAGAGAAGGTGGGGGCAAGATAGAGGCAGAGTAGGAGGATCTGTCTCGCACACCTACCAGAACCAAATAGGAAATAAAAACAAAGAGAGGCAGAGCCACCTGAAATAAACACCTGAAGAGGAAACTCTTAACCAAGAATGGGAAGAAACCACGTAGGGAGGAGTAGAAAGGATGGGGAAGAGAAAGGGGCTGGCACTACTCCCAGGGGTGGCAGACCGAGGTATGGTGCAGCTGTGGGAGCTTCCCGAGAGGAGTGGAGTCTGAGCCCTAGACCAGACTCCCAAGCAAAGAGTGCCCGTGCCAGGATGAGATGTCCCTGTAGTATCCAGTGGTTACTGCGTGGCTGCAGGGCTTTTGTCTGTAGGAGAAAGACAGAGTCTGTTGGGAGACAAAGCCCCTGTTTTTTTTTTTTTTTTTCTATGCAGCCAAAGCACAGGTTTATTTTTTGCAGCCATTCACCTTGGGCTCAGGTGAAGGGAGGGTGGCACGGACTGGAGTCACCTGAGGAGAGTATGGAAAGGGAGGCTTTGGGGAGAGATGTGGAGGAACGGCTACTGGGTTGCCAGTGCAAGATGTACCTCAATACTGCAGCAGCCATTTTTCTTGAGAAGAGCAAGCTCCTTCCAAGGGTAAAACAATTACCCCACCCTGTGGGAAACCAATTGCCCATCCGCTGGGATACTGCTCACCCCACCCTATGGAATTCTTCTGGACCATCCGGCATCTTTTTTCCCCCTTACTTTGCCCCACCCTCCATCTTAACCCCTGCTGAGGAGAGGTAATAGGCAGTCTCTGAGGGTGTCAGAGACTGGCTTTCGGGTGTAGCCATTCCATACATGTTTCTGGGAACCAGACCCGTGCTTCCTCCTCACAGGAGAGCCATAGAAACATCCTCCCGGTTTCCAGCAGACCCATTCTCTGAGATCTGCAGGCACCACCCACTTTCCTACTAGGAGCTCTGCCCTGCTGAGTTCAGGAAAATAACCTGGGACAGACTCAGCAGTGTGGTGTAGGGATGGGGGAACAACCCACCATCTTCCCTGGTCTGAATGGTGCCTGCAATGTGAGATCCAGGGGTCCCATCCTCCTGATTCCGCCAGAAGCCCTCTCAGAAACAGTTGGGTCACCGGCTAGACTAAAACTGACAGATGGTCAGCAGGCAGAGGCAGGAGGAGGTGGATCCTATGCTGCGTTTGGAGGATTGCTGATCCACCCCTGTACCCTGTGCTGAAAAAAGCCATTCTGCAGTGCAGCAACACCCATCCAGGGCACAGCCAAGCCTGGAAGAGGCAGTCACAAACTGTGGATCACTTGTAGCTTCGAACAGGCTGCTGAGGGCTAGACATGGACATAATCTGACATTGGCTTCCACTGATGTTCAGGAATATCAGAGCCGAATCCAAAGGAAGAACCCAGCAGGCAAGCACTAAACTCTGCTGAAACGAAATCCACTTACTGTAGGTTGCCATGTACTATGCACACTTTTTTGAGGGAAAAATAAGGATGTGCATTATACATGGGAGGTACTAATTCCATATCTATATAAATGTTTTTAATTCTTTTATTTATGCTCATTCATTAAAGTGCAACTAAACATGGGTGTGCATTATACATGGGAGCACATTATACACACAAAATTCTTTTACATTATTTTTATTTTTTTGAATAGCATTTTTATTATTTTTTCATTTTCCTTAATTTTTCTTTCATATCTTTTATTTTACTCTTCCCTTTTCTTACTCTATTTTCCCCTTCTTTCCTTTTTTTCCTTATTTTTCTTTTCCTTTCTGTTTTCTTTTTTGGTGCATTCCTTTTTTTTTTTTTAAGATTTTATTTTTATTTATTTTTTTAGAGAGAGGGGAAGGGAGGGAGACAGAGAGGGAGAGAAACATCAATGTGTGGTTGCCTCTCACATGGCCCTCACTGGGACCTGGCCTGCAACCTAGGCATGTGCCCTGACTGGGAATTGAACCGGGACCCTTTGGTTCCCAGCCTGCGCTCAATCCACTGAGCTACACCAGCCAGGGCGAGTGCGTTCCTCTTTTTATTCCTTACTCTTACTGCTTTTCTTCCTTTTCTCCTCTCATAATCATTTTCTTTTCCTTTGGTCCTCTTGTATTCTTTTTTTCTTTTACTATTCCATTTCTCTTTCCACTTTCATTATCCTTTACTTTTTTGTTGTTGATTTTGCTGTTGTTTTTCAGGGATTTTTTTTTTTTTTGATGTGTTTTAGGTCTAGTTGTGTGTGTGTGTGTGTGTGTCTGTGTGTGGTGTTGTTTTGTTCTGCCAGCAACTGTACAAAAGCATACAAGATGTGGTGGGGGTTGAATCTTGTAGTCAGTCAGCAGGAGGGAAGATCCCACCAACAAATACGCCAGCAACAATCAAGACCCAAATACAACAGGAGAGCCCACATAACCCCACACAAAGGACACTGCTAGAGCACCCAGCTCAGGGGATAAAGGAGAGGGCAACACTGAGTCTCACAGGACTGCTACCACATAAGCACACCTCACAAAGACAGGAAGTCAAAGCAGATGTATTGAATATATAGAAACAAACAAAGAGTCAGTTAAAATGGAGAGACAAAGAAATAACCCCCTGCCTGGAGGGTGTAGCTCAATGGATTGAGAGTGCGCTTGTGAACCAAAGGGTCACTGGTTCAATTTCCAGGCAGGGTACATGTGTGGGTTGCAGACCAGGTTCTCAGCGTGGGGCGTGCGAGAGGCAACCACACATTGATGTTTCTGTCTCCCCTCCTTCTCCTTCTCTACCCCTCCCCTCTCTCTCTTTCAAAAAAAATAAATAAATAAAAGAAATAACCCCCAAAAGAAATAAAAGCAGGAATCCCCAGAAAAAGAGCTAAATGAAATTGAGGCAAGCAATTTATCAGACATAGAGTTCAAAGTATTGGTTAAAAGGATGCTCAAAGAACTTAGTAAGAACTATAAGGAACTTAGTGAGAATTACATCAACATGAAAAAGGATATAGAAACTATGAATATGAACCAGTTGGAAATGAGGAATGCATATCTTAAATGAAGAATACGCTAGAAGGAATTAAAAGCAGGCTAGATGAAGCAGAGGATCGAATCGATGATTTGAAAGATAAAGTAGAAAAAAACATCCAATCAGAGCAACAAAAAGAAAAAAGACTGAAAAAGAACAAGAATGATTGAAGGGCACTTTGTGACAACGTGAAACATAACAATATCCACATCACAGGGGTAGCAGAAGTAGAAGAAAGTGAGCAAGGGATAGAAAACCTGTTTGAAGAAATAATGACAGAATACTTCCCTAACCTGGTGAAGGAAAAAGTCACACAAGTTCAGGAAGCACAGAGAATCTCAATCAATGTGAACCCAAAGAGACATCATACCACACCAAGACACATATTAAAATAGCAAAGTTTTTAAAGATAAAGAGAGAATCTTAAAGGTAGCAAGAGTGAGTCAGTTACCTACAGGGACTTACAATAATACCGTCAACTGATTTCTCAACAGAAATGCTTCCTGCAAGAAGGGATTGGCATGAAGTATTCAAAGTAATGAAAAGCAAGGATCTGCAATCAAGTCTACTCTATTCAGCAAGGCTATCATTTAAAACTGAAGGCAAAATAAAGAGCTTCTCAGGCAAAAGAGGCTGAAGGTGCTCATCAACACCAAACCAGCATTGCAAGAAATGTCAAAGGGACTGATTTAAAAGAAGAAATAGAGGAACATAGGAAAAAGGAATAAAATGGCAATGAATAAGTACCTACCAATAATAACCTTAAATGTAAAAGGATTAAATGCTCCAATCAAAAGACACAAGTTAGCAGAATGGATAAGAAAACATGACCCATATAAATGCTGTCTATGAGAGACCCACCTTAGAACAAAAGATTTACACAGCCTGAAAGTGAAGGGATGGAAAAAATATTCCAGGCAAATGGAGACTAAAAAAAGCTGGGGTAGTAATACTTATAAGTGACAAATAGACTTTAAAACAAAGGTCATAACAGAGACAAAGTAGGTCCCTACACAATACCAAAGGGATAAATCCAACAAGAGGATATAACCCTTGTAAACATATATGCACCCAAAATAAGGAACATGTAAACATATAAAAATCTTGCTGGACTTTAATGAAGAGATTGACAGCAATACAGTCATTGTAGCGTATTTTAACACCCCACTGTCACCAATGGATAGATCTTCCAGGTGAAAAATCAACAAGGAAACAGAGACCTTAAATGATACACTAGTTCAAATAGATTTAATTGATATTTACAGAAGAACATTTCATCCCAAAGCAGCAGAATATACATTTTTCTCAAGTGCACATGGATCATTCTCAAATACATACCACATGGTAGGACATAAAATAAGTCTTAACAAATTCAAGAAAACTGAAATCAAATCAAGCATTTTCTCAGCTCACAATGGCATGAAACTAGAAAGGGACCTCAATAAAAACACTCAAAAACATTCAAATACAGAAGGCTAAATTAGCATGTTATTAATTAAAAAATGAATGGGTCATCAATGATATCAAGGAAGAAATCAAAAGAACCTGGAAGCAAACGAAAATGAACACACAACAACCCAAAATCTATGGAACACAGTGAGAGCAGTTCTGAGAGGGAAGTTCATAGCACTACAGGCCTACCTAAAGAAGACAGAAAAATCTCAAATAAACAATCTAACCCTACACCTAACAGAACTAGTAAAACAACAAAAAACAAAGCCCAGAGTAGAAGGAAGGAAATTATCAAAATCAGAGTGGAAATCAGTGACGTAGAGACTAAAAAATATATATATATAAAAGATTGATGAATCTAGGAGCTGGTTCTTTGAAAAGATAAACAAATAGACAAGCCTATAAACAGACTAATCAAGAAAAAAGACTCAAGAGAGAAGACTCAAAAGAATAAAATCAGAAATTAAAGAGGAGAAGTAACAACTTACAAAGAATACACAGAATACAAAGGATTGTAAGAAAAAACTATAAACAACTATATGTCAAGAAAGTGGACAACCTGGACAAAATGGATAAATTTCTAGAAACATACTTCCTGTTCTAAAACTGAATCAGGAAGAAGCAGAAAACCTGAACAGACCGATAACAACAAATGAAATTGAAGCAGTTATCAAAAAACTGGCACACAAAAGTCCTGGATGAGATGGTCTTACAGGTGAATATTACCAATCATTCAAAGAAGAACTAACACTATTTCTTCTCAAACTTGCAAAAAATCCAAGAAGAGGGAAGACTTCCAAGCTCTTTTTATGAGTCCAGTGTTACCCTAATTCCAAAACCAGGTAAAGACACAACAAAGAAAGAAAAGCATAGATGGTAAAATCCTCAATAAGATATTAGTAAACCAGATATAGCAATGCATTAAAAAGATCATACACCATGATCAAGTGCGATTCATCCCGGGAATGCAAGGATGGTACAATATTTGCAAATTAGTAAATGTGATACATCACCTAAATAAAATTAAAGATAAAAATCACATGAGCTTATCAATAGATGTGGAAAAAGCATTTGATAAAATATAGCACCCATTTATGATAAAAACTCTCAAGAAAGTGGGAATAGATAATACCTCAACATAATAAAGGCCATATACAAAAAACCTACAGCCAACATTATACTCCATAGGCAAAACCTAAAAGCATTTCCCTTAAGATCAGGAACACAACAGGATGTCTGCTTTCATCACTCTTACTTAACATAGTACTGGAAGTCCTAGCCACAGCAATCAGGCAAGAAGAAGAAATAGAAGGCATCCAGATTAGAAAGGAAGAAGTAAAATTGTCATTGTTCACAGATGACATGATACTGTATATAGAAAACCCTACAGGCTCCACCAAAAAAACTACTAGACCTAACAAATAAATTCAGCAAAATAGCAGGATACAAAATCAATACTCAGAAATTGATGGCATTTTTTTTATACACCAGTAATGAAATATCAGAAAGAGAAACTAAGAAAATAATCCAATTTACTAATGGAAAAAAAAAAAAAAAGATACCTAGGAATAAATTTAACCAAGGTGGTAAAAGACCTGTACTCAGAATACTAAAGGGCACTGAAGAAAGAAAGTGAGGAAGATACAAATAAGTGGAAGCATATATTGTGTTCATGGACTGGAAGAATTAACATCATTAAAAAGTCCATACTACCCAGAACTATCTGTAGATTCAAGGCAATGCCTATTAAAATACCAGTGGTATTTTTCACAGATCTGGAACGACTATTCCAAAAGTTTATTTGAAACCAAAAAAGACGCTATTTATTCTTAGCCATCTTGAGAAAGAAGAACAAATTTGGAGAAATCACAATACCTGATATTAAACTATACTGTAATCAAAACAACCTGGTACTGGCATAATAAGAACAGATACATAGATCAATGAAACAGAATAGAGAGCTCAGAAATAAACCCATGCTTTTATGGTCAATTAATATTTGATACAGGAGGCAAGAGCATACAATGGAGTAAACACAGTGTTTTCAATAAATGTTGTTGGGAGAACTGGTTTAGTACTTGGAAAAGAATGAAAATAGACCACCAACTTACACCATACACCAGAATAAACTAAAAATGGATAAAAAACTTAAATATAAGCTGTGATGCCATAAAAATCCTGGAGGAAAACATAGGAACTAAAATTCAGATCCTCACGTAGCAGTAATTTTGCTGATATATATCCTAGGGCAAGGAGAACAAAGGGAAAAATAAACAAATGAGACTACGTCAAATTAAAAAGCTTCTGCACAGCTAAAGAAACCATCATCAAAATGAAAAGGGAACCAACTGTATGGGAGAATATATTTGCCAATCATACAACAGACAAGGGTTTAATTTCCAAAATATATAAAGAACTCATACAACTCAACACTAGGAAGACAGACAATTCAATTAAAAATGGGCAAAGGATCTGAATGGACACTTCTTCAAGGAGGAAATACAGATAGTTTATAGACACATGAAAAAGTGTTCAACATTTCTATCCACCAGAGAGATGCAAATTAAAACCACAATGAGGTAGCACCTCATACCTGCCAAAATGGCCATCATTAATAAATCAACAAATGACAAGTGCTAGAGAAAAGGGAATCCTAGTGTACTGTCTGCAAGGTTGCAGACAGAGCAACCACTCTGGAAAACAGTATGGAGTTTCCTCAAAATATTACGAATGAAATTGCCTTTTGACCCAGCCATTCCACTTCTGGGAATACATCCTAAGAATTCCAAAACAACAATTCAAAAGAATATATGCACCTCTATGTTTATGGCAGAGTTATTTACAATAGCCAAGATTTGGAAACTGCCTAAGCGCCCATCAGTAGATGAGTGGATAAAAAAGCTGTGGTACATTTACACAATGGAATACTAAGCAGCAGTAAAAAAGAAGGAATTCTTACCTTTTGTGATGGCATGGATGGAAGTGGAGACTATTATGCTAGGTGAAATAAGCCAGTCAGTAAAAGACAAATACTATATGCTCTCACTTATAAGTGGAATGTGATGAATAAAACAAACTAATGAACAAAACAGAATCAGAGGCATAGAAACCGGGAACAGACTGACAGCTGTAAGAAGGGATGGGGGAGGTGGTGACTGGCTGAAAAAAGGTGAAGGGAAGAGTCAAAGAACACATATGCATGATCCATGGACATGGACAATGCTGTGGGGATTGACTGTGGGAATGGGGAGGTGGGCTGGGTGGAGGGAGGCAAAGGGAGAAAATTGGGACAACTGTAATAGTATAAATAATACACTATTTTTTAAAAAAGAGAATTTAGCAGGCTTTTTAACAGAAGAAAATGGAACAGCATCTTTAAAGTATTAAAAAACAAAATCAAACTGTCAACCTAAAATTCTGTACCTACAGAAGAGTATTTTTCAAAATGAAGGTATATGGGAGGCTGGGGGAAAATGAAAGGATTGATTGAGAAAAAAAAAGTATACTAGTTTACTAGGGCTGCCATAACGAGCTATCATAGACTAGGTGACTTATTGACAAAGTTATTTTCTCACAGTTCTGGAAGCTAGAAATTCAACATTTAGGTGTTGGTAGGGCTGGTTTCTTCTGAGGGCTCTCTTATTGGCTTATAGGTGATTGCTTTCTTGCTGTGTCCTCACATGTTGCTGTTGTTGTTTTCTCTGTGAGCATGCATCCCTAGTGTCTCATATATATCCTAATCTTCTTTTCTTATAGGGTCACCTGTCAGATTGGATTGCCTAATCCAGTCTCATTTACAGTCTCTATCACTATCACTATCAGTCTCATTTACAGGCCCTATCTCCAAACATAGCCACATTCTAGAATTTAGGGGTTCAACGAACTTTGGGGGTCACAATTCAGCCTGTAACATCCCACGCTCTCTAGCCCCCAAATGATGTCCTTCTTACATGTAAAATGCATTCAACCCCATCCCCAAAGCCCAAAAGTCTTAACCCATTCCAGCATCAACTCTAAGTCCAAAATGTCATCTAAATATCATCTAAATCAAATGTGGGTGAGAATCAAAATATGATTCATCCTGAGGCAAAATTTCTTTCTAGATGTGAACCTGTTGAAATCAGACAAGTTATCTACTTCTAAAATATGATGGTGGGACAGAGATAGGTCAGACATTTCCATTCCAAAAAGGAGAAATTTGAAAGAAGAGAAAGGGATCAAGGGTTTCAAGCTTTCAAGCAAGTCCAAAACCTAGCAGGGCAAATTCCATTAGATTTTAAGGCTCAAGAATAATCCTCTTTTGTTGGATTCTCTGTCCTCCAGGCTTTCTGGGGTGGTGGATCCAGCACTTTGGCCCTCAGTGGCAGCCTGGCCTACTGAAACCGAGGAGGTAGCTCTATCCTCTGGAACTAAAGACCAAGAGAGATAGGCTTGCACCCTGGACCTGTGCCCTCTGAGCTGGTGGATATATGCTGTATATAAGACACTCACTTTAAATATAAAGACATTGCCTTTAAGCAAATATATGGAAAAAGAATGACCATGTATTCACTAATTTAAAAAGAGATGGAGTGGTTACATTAACACTTTTCATACCGCTCACGAGTTTTCTTGTGTTTCGCGCGCCATCTGTTAAGGACCGCATCATGAGATGATTTAATTAATGTGCAGTTTGCCCAATATTGTGCGGTCCCTGGCGTATGTCTTAGAGATTTCTATGTGGTACGAAATGTGTTAATATCAGACAAGGCAGATTTCAGAGCATGGAATATTACCAGCTTTGAAGAGAGAGACATTACATAATGATAAAAAAATCAATTCAGCAAGAAGACATAACAATCTTTAACATGTATGCACTTAATTACAGAGCTTCAAGATACATAAAGCAAAAATTAATAAGGTAAGAAAAATAAACGAATCCATAAATTTAGTTGGTATGGTAGCCAGTTTCTAAAAAGGCAAAGAAAAAAAAACAACTTTGGGAAATCTTCAGAGTTAAGTCCGTTCAGGTTATATTTCTATAAGCCAGGCAGTTAGAAATTATAGGGTCACGACGCAGGATGGAGCCTAAGTGATTCCTGACATCAATAGTCAGATTACCTAAAGCTACTGGCAGTGAGGAAACTGTCTTGAGTCACCAATAAATAATCAGCTAAGTATACATGAAGCATTCTCAACATGCATAGTATCATGCTAGATACTTTAAAATACAAGATGTGGTTCTGGCAGTGAAGAAACTTATCTAGATGGAGAATTAAGAATCACAAATATGAAATACAAAATAATGAACTCACTAGAATTCACGTACTCATTTAAGTTATTGAGCAAGTAACAAGTAGCTGGTACTAGTTTCAAGGTGAAAACGATCTGGTTCACGTCCTCAACAACAGAAAGTCTAGAATGGGAAGAGAGACACGAAAACATGTAGGTCTAAGTATTACAGGTACTACAGCAGCCCTGAAGAGGGAGCAGCACATTGAGCCTGGGGTTTCAGGGACAGAATGCATGGAAAAAATCGTGTCTGGGCTGAGTTTCAAAAGTCAGATTTTTATTTAGGTATTTCCTGGGTAGGAGAAGTAGGGAAGGGTACTTCAGGCAGAAGGATCAGCATGAACAAAAGGACAGAAGCATGAAAGCTCTAAGTAGTTTAATAGTTCAAAAAACTGTAAGTGGTTCAGTATGCTTCAAGGATAGGGTGGGAAGGGATGTGCATTTAATCATTAGGCCAAATGAAAGAAGGCTCTGTGTGATATGATAAGGAATATGAACTTTATCCTGTCCTCCTGATTTCCTCTTTCTCTCTCTCATTCGTTCAATAAATATTTATTGAGCAGATCCTATATCACAAGCATTGTTCTTGGTACAGAGGATACAGCATTGAAAAGGATAGACAAGGCTCTTGCCCTGTCCTTGTGGGGATGCCATTTGAGGGAGCACAGTAGCAGTGAAATGTGCTGGACATACAGAGTTCAATAATACAAATGTCAGTCACAGAAGGCTTTACATCTCCAAAAGAAAAATATAAACAGAACATATGCACAAAATAAACTATTATGCATATCTGGCAATGATTCATATCTTATGTTTCTTGGGCTTCAAAAACTAAAGTCAAACCGTGATCACAATACTTTCATATGCAAGTCTTTTTGTATTATTAGAGGTCATTTTTCTCAGTAGCCTTGTTATTCCCTTAAATTTTTACTTGGGACAAGGGGGCAGCATGTTGTTGGTTGATTTTTCTAACAATCTTTAGCAGTCATGGAGAAGCTTATAGAAGGTGGTGGTAGATGCTATATTCCTTCACAGATGACCTAAGTCACCTGTTTCCCAGGAAATCCTGCTGGAGATACTATTCCACATGTCTCAAACAATAACTTAAGTAACTGAAGCAAATACTCAATCAAGGAGAACATGACAATATTAACACAATTCATGTATGTAAGCAAAATTGTTTTGAGAAGCACAGTAGCTTGACTGTAACATAATGTACAATGGCAAGACTATTAATGAATTCCTGGTTTCATTCACTCAGAATTTTCTGAAAAAGTCTTAGTTTCAAATTTTCTATCTCGGTCTCACCCTGAAGATATTTTTTCCCCTTAGAAAGCTGAGTTAAGTTCATTCAGACATATTGAAAAACAGGACTGAGAATAAAAATACTTTTTTTCCATTTCAAAGACAAGCTGTTTACAAGGAAATAATTTAATGCCAATTAAACTTTGATACATCACTATGTTAGTGCTTTAAGAAGCACTGTCTTTCTGCAAAATTTTGAAGTAAGAGCTTCTAAAATTAAAAACCATCATGCTCTCTGTTTCTATTGGGCTTTCCTTTGCATTTTCACTACATGGTTATTAATATCAAAAGGAGATATTGGGATTCAATTTAATTCTGTCCTTTATACTTTTCCTCTTTCAAGAAGAAAGAAATTAAAGTTTCTTCAGCAACATGCTAAATTTGAGAGGTAGGCCTTATCTTTTCACATCAAATAAATAAGGTAAATAACTAATTAGGCGGCTAAATATGTCTATTATTAGGCAATATGCACTCCATGGGGAAGGAAGCACAGCTCTTAGATTCCAGTTCGCAGTTCTCAACCTGTGAGTTGTCACTGCTAAATTTAACATCACACTAAGAGAGGTTTTGTATTAAACACAATTTTCCTTCATGTATTATGAGTAACAGATAATGTTTTAACAAATAGGAAGTATTTGGCTGAAGAACAGTATAGAGCTTCAAATTCTGATGAAGAGTTTTAGTACATTTACAACATTTAAACTAGAAACAAAGGAGCTTAGAATTAATGTTTTAAAAGCTGTTCTATTTCTTTTTCTATTCCTAAGTGTTTATTCAATTTTTCTTTCTTTCACTTTGCATATCTGCTCTCTATCCGTATCCTCATCCTGTTTTCTCTTTAATTCATAGTTTTTGTCTCTAGACTAACCTTCTCATTTATTTAACTAAAAAAAAATACCACAACATAAAAAACGTGAATCAACAGGCAACAGTGATCAGAAAATACAGCATGGAGATGGTAATCTAAACTAATTCATCTAATGGTTCTTTTCTTAAAAACTTAGTATGTTGTAACCCATAGTTCCCTAGAGACGAGTAAAGATATATGCTACTGACTTGTCAGAAATCTCTGACCCAAGTATGCTTAACTCAGACTTTCCTTCAATGGCTATAATTATTACTGGCCATCACTTCTATGAAATAATGCATGGCATGTGAACAGATTGTCCTTAATCCTCTTCCATCTAAATTACCCTTTCTGATACTTGAGCAAGTTATACTGAGGGAAGAATAAAGTAGCACTTTCTTCAAATGGTAATTCCTAATATCTGCTGAAGAATTAACCACTGCTAAGAATCTTGAATATGAGCACTAAATTCTCCAAGGCAGCTCCTATTACAACTTAAGTAGTAGTTGAATTTTAATAGGGTCTTATCAAAGTTCAAGTGACTTACCTGTTCCTGGGTCATCTTCTGCAGCTCATTCTCCCAAGTTGCCTGGTCATCGTCCAAGTTATAGGAAGCTGGTGGAGTGAGCCC
>PVJI01014436.1:0-44202 GCA_004026765.1 Micronycteris hirsuta
TTTTTTTTTTTTTTTTTTTTTTTTTTTTTTTTTTTTTTTTTTTTTTTTTTTTTTTTTTTTTTTTTTTTTTTTTTTTTTTTTTTTTTTTTTTTTTTTTTTTTTTTTTTTTTTTTTTTTTTTTTTTTTATGAGTCTGCTTAAATGCTTCTCAATTTTGTTTATCTTTTCAAAGAACCAACTTCTGGATTTATTGATCTTTAGAATTGTTCTTTCAGTCTTAATGTCATTTAATTCTTCTGTGATTTTGGTTATTTCCTTCTTATACTTGCTCTGGGCTATCTTTGTTGTTGTTCCACCAGTTCATGTAGATGTAAGTGTGGGTTGTTTATTTGAAATGTTTCTATCTTTTTTAGGTAGACCTGTATCACTATGAACTTCCCTCTCAGGACTGCTTTTGCTGTGTGCCATAAGTTTTGGATAGTTTTGAATTCATTTTCATTTGTTTCAAGAAACTTCTTTATTTCTTCCTTGATCTCTTTCTTTACCCTTTCATTGTTTAATAGCATGTTATTCAATTTCCATGAACTTGAGTGTTTTTGAGTTTTTTCCTTGAGGTTGGTTTCTAGTTTCAGTCCCTAGTGGTTGGAGAAAATGCTTGATATAATTTCAATTTTCTTGAATTTGTTGAGGCTTTTTTTGTGTGTCCTATAATGTGGTCTATCTTTGAAAATGTTCTATGTGTATTTGAAAAGAATGTGTATTTTGCTTCTTTGGGATGAAAGATTCTATATATATCAGTTAAGTCCACTTGATCTAGCACATTATTCAATGCTGCAATATCTTTGTTGATATTTTGTTTGGAAGATCTATCCATTTTTGACAGTAGGGTGTTAAAATCCCCTACTATAATTGTGTTGGTGTCAATATCTTTCTTGAAGTCCTCCAAGATTTTCTTTATGCACTTGGGTGTTCCTATGTTGGATACTCATATGTTTTTAATGTTTATGTCTTCTTGATGGATTCTTCCCTTGAGTATTATGAAGTGACCTTCTGGGTCTCTTTTTATGGTCCTTGTTTTGAAGTTTATTTTGTCTGATATAAGTATTGCTACCCTGTCTCCTTTTTCCTTTCCATTTGCTTGGAATATTTGTTTCCAGCCCATCACTTTTTGTCTGTGTAGGTGTTTCGTTCTGAGGTGGGTCTCTTGTAGATAACATATGAGTAGGTCATGATTTCTTATCCATTCAGCTACTCCATGACTTTTGATTGGGACATTTAATCTATTTACCTTTAAGGTTATTATTTACAGGTACTTATTCATTGCCATTTTACTTCCTTCATATCTGTCTTCCTCTCTCTCTCACTCTTTTTCTTGCTTTTCTTACAGCAGTCCTTTTAGCATATCTTTCAGTGCTGGTTTTGTGAAGGTATTCTTTTAGACTACTTTTGTCTGGGAAACTCCTTATTTTGCCTTCCATTTTAACTGAGAGCCTTAGTGGGTAGAGTATTCTTGGTTGCAAGCTTTTGCTTTTTATTACTTGGAATATTTCTTGCTATTCCCTTCTGGCCTGTAGTGTTTCCCTTAAGAGGTCAGCTGCTAGCCTTATGGTGTCTCCCTTGTATGTTACTTTCTATTTCTCCCTTGCTGCCTTTGAGATTCTCTCTTTGTTTTAGAATTTTTCCATTTTAATTATGATGTGTCTTGCAGTGGGCCTCTTTGGGTTCCTCTTGATTGGGACCTTCTGTGCTTCCTGCATTATATGACTTTCTCTCTCATCAAATTGGGGAAGTTTTCCATCATTACTTTTTCAAACAGTTTTTGTATCCCTTGCTCCTCTTCTCCTTCTGGTATCCCTATTCTACAGATATTATTACATTTCATGTTATCCTGCAGTTCCCTTAACACCTCTTTATTCTTTTTGAGTCTGTTTTCCTTTTCTTGCTCTTTCTGAGAGTATTTTTCTACCTTGTTCTCCAGCTTGCTGATTTAATCCTCTGTTTCATCTAGCCTGCTTTTGATTTCTTCTACTGTGTTCTTCATTTCAGAAATTGTATTCTTCACTTCATCTTGGCTCTTGTTTTAAGTTTCTATATACTTTTTCATCTTGATATAGTTTGCAGTAAGTTCTTCATAGTTTCCCTTTAGTTTCTGATAATTCACAGTGATCTCATTAAGCTTCCTTATAACCATTGCTTTGAACTCAATATCTCATAGTTGACTTGCCTCTATTTCATTTAGCATTCTTTCTGAGGCCTCCTTCTTTCCTTTCATTTGGGATTAGTTTCTTTATCTTCCCATTGTTTGTGAGACTCTTCTTGTTAGCCTCTGCTTCTTAAGTTGATCTGGTCTGACTCCTTGAGTTTGTGGTGTGACCTCTATGGTAGAAGATCTGTGAGATTCAGTGGTGCAGTCTCCTTGATCTCCTGAACTTGCTGCTCTTGGGATGCTGTTTATGTTGGCTCTCTGGATGTATTTGGGTTTTGATTGTTTTGGAGGCATTCTTAGGTGGTCTTTTTCTCCAGCTAGTTGACTGAGAGTCACTCCACCCACCACGTCTTATATGCTGTTATGCAGGTGCTGTCAGAAAAAAACCACAAAGCACAGGGGAGAAACCCACATCCGCAAAATTATCTGCCCCCTGCAGTCTCAGTATCAACAGGAAATGAACCAGTATTAATATGGGTGTAAAGAGATTAAGACTTGATAAAAAAGAGAGAAATAAAGTAGTATAAAATAATATAAAATCTAGTGACTTAATGTGCACAAACTTGATAGCAAAGAAATGAATATTAAAAAGCTATCAGGAAAGAAAATATTGCAAATCATGGAGAAGACCACAGTGGATACCATCTTGGTAGCCCCTAGTATTTACCACTATTTTTTCTTTCTGCATCTGCCTCTGGTGATGTCAGATGTTGACTCCATCTGACCTTAGGCAGCCAGTTGGATACTTCAGGGGATGTGCTGTCTGTTGCTGTCTCCTTCAGTTGTTAATCTAGTCACTCTGCATTCTGTAGTCAGGCTTAAGCACCATAGGGTGGGGCATTATCCCACTGGAGTTTGGGACTGTTGTTTCCCCTTAGGCTACTGCTGCTCAGAGGGGAGTGGTCTGCCCGAGCAGTATAGATGCTTTGAAATGGGTGACAACTCAGTGCGGGGATCCCAGAAGCCACTCTGTTTTCTCCCCCAAACCTCTGTCCCCAGTCTCTTCTCAAGTGTCTCTAGTCCACTCTGCTTCCCCCCTACTACCCTTGCCAGGGATCTATGTTTGTGGCTGCCTCCTTCAGGTATTAGTCTTGTCATTCTGTACTGAGCAGTCAGGCTTAATCACCACAGAGCTGGGGCAGAGTCTCTCTAGGGAGCTTCTGCTGCTTTGAGGGGTGTGGTCTGCCTGTGTATGATGGCTGCCCCCATTTGAGGTATGATTCAGCACCAAGATCCCTGAGGCTACTCTCTCCACTCTCTCCCCAAAGCTTCTGTCCCTAATCTCTCTTTTCAGGTGTCTCCAGCCCTTTCTTCTCTTGCCTTTGCCAGAACCTTGGGTAAGTGACAGCAAATGAAAATTTTTGTGTTGGCCCTTTAAATGGCTCTCTGCATCTCCAGCTGTCTGTCTCTGGCAGAGAACAACCATGACACTTTTCACAGCCTGTTCCTATATGTATACTTTTTGGGCTCTGGTGCTCTAGGCTGGGGATCCCAGCTTAGGGTTTAGCTTTCTCAGGGGAATCCAACCTGTCACTTAATTATGCCTCCAGTGCTACTGCCTGTGGGTGCCCAGCCAGCCCTCTGGATTCTCAACTGCACTCCTTACCAGACTGATTGTGATGAAAGTGATTCTTCTGTCTGTCTGAGGTTATAAGGCTTCTCTCTTGCTATTGTTCAGTTGTTTGTTCTGGCTAGTTTCTCCACAATTTAGTTGTAATTCCAGATTGGTTCTGGGAGGAGGTTAGTGTGGCTTCTACTCACTCCTCCACCATCTTGCCAAATCCTGATTAACTTTAATGAAGAAGCTATTATTGGTTCTTTCTTACCATATTCAATGCTGCTTAAGTTCTAGATATCAGTTGCTGCTACTGCTGGCTGGAACCTTGGATGAGGAAGATTATAAACATAAAAGACAAACAATGTTAAATATTTTTAACATACAACTGAGACTTTTTTATCTACTACAATATTAAAGAATAATAATTAAAACTACCTCTAGCTTGGTCAGTAAGAACTTGGACATATTTTGGAAGCATCTGTTTCATACAGGTATTTCAGGAGCTGGATGTTTTCTGGTAATGTTAGGTCCTCATCACCTGGAACAGGGTGAACTTCTGTTATCTTTTTCCAGGGCATTTTCAGTTTTTTTCATATTAGAAACTTGTAAAACTTATGTTCAGGAGTATAAGGCAAAGAAGGGATAGAGGAGTCATGATAAAATACTGTTTTGTAAAGCCCACAAGACAGAAATGACATATTCCAGTTGCATTTGCCTGACCATCCACTTCCTTTGTGGAAAGAATCAGTACTCTGACCTATCTCTGCACCCCTTAATTGGACAAGGCACCTCAATGGCATTCTTAGGGAGCATTGTTGATCACTCTGGAAATTGTTGTGAGAGCTTGTGCAGCCCAAGTGTGCAGGAAAGAAAGCAATATACTTAATATAATATACTTACTTTGTTCTTCTTAATTAACATTTATTCTATGTAAAGGGTTGATTTCTGCTTTGACAGGGATTAATCTAACTCTGTATCTTCCCAAACCATAAAGTCAAGGTTAACATATCTTGCTGGTAGAATTCTATGAAATTTCAAGTTATTTTTTAATTGCTGCTGTTTAGAATGCCTGAAGCCCATTAGCTGGACTGGTTAAAGCACAATCTTAATGAAGATTTTTTTTTCCTGCTACAGCATGAATTATCAGCCCAAAGTGTGCTCCTGTTCTAATAATACAGGCAGGTGAAAACTGTCATTCTGTCACCACTAAACCATAGGACAACTACAAGTATTTCTCTCCAGAGTTAATATTGATGAGATTATTTGCAGAAAAGAGCCTTCTCTTTCTGTAGAAATAAAATAAAATACAAATTATAGTCTCTCCAATTCCAATACTAGAAAAATAATTTCACAGTCAATCCCAGCATTTTATTGGTCTTCTAATAACATATGCAGTGTTTGCAATAAGGAATAAGAGATAGGAGATTTTCAATACAGTGTTTCAAGAAGTATCTTCTAAAGGCAGAATTCAGTCCCAACTTTGGGAAAGGCATACCTTGATATCAAAGTATCAGTTAAATTTTTCTTTCATGTTAGTTTCCTAAAGGCACATGGTGGCCACTTGAGGAAGAAGTGACTCTTAGATAGGTGTCTACTTGATCTTATCATTTGCGATAAAATATCTCTTGCTTTCAGGGGCTGACACAGGTTTCCTCCAAATGAAAAAACTTAATAAGATTTCCCTAGCAATGAGTTCATCTGAAAGTATCTTTACAGATACTTCTGAAACAATCTGGTTAAGTAATTACTGGTCACTACTTTTTCAGATTTATATGTCTTTGTTCAGAACAAATTCCTACATTTAGAAAAATCAATACCACCAATCTTGGCTCCTTAACTATTTCATAGTGACATTTTTTAAGGAAAGAGCTCATATTCTTTAGGGGAAACTTCACACCATGAGCTAAAACTTCATTAAAACTAGATCTTTGTCTAATGTCATTGTGATGCAGACTTCCCAGACAGTGTGGGAATGGGATGCTGTGGTCTAGAAATGCCCGCAGCTCATGAGGATTGCATTATGTTGCTGTGTCACTAAGGGATTTTATTTGAATGGTGTTTTATATCCTGTTCTGTGAAAACCCACAATCATTCTTTTACTAATTATTAACTAATTAAATGCTACCCTCTGTTTCCTGGACTCTTTGTACCAATAACCTCTTCTCTGCTGAGACCTTGGCCTACATTCCCATGCAGCTGCAGGTCAAGGCTAGACTTCTCATTTCTGAAGTCAGAGAGATATCTTCAAGCCAGGTTTCATCATGTACCATTTAGCTTCTAATAGGTTCACAGCAGAGATGGCAATCATGGTCATTTGGCTTTTTATTTTTCCAGGGTTCTTGGTATTTTCACAGAGGATCATAGCCATTGAGGTAGAGTAAGGATGGTTGGAAAGGAAGAGCAGGAAACTGTGTGTCTAAGAAGGTCTAAAATGCAAATTCCATGCAGGTAACTGCTTGAGATAAAATACCTGAGTGTTGGCAGTGAAGTAAGACAGGGAAGCAAACAAGTAAATTGACTGGTAAATATGTTCTTCTTTAGAACATATGACCACTAAATATGTTCTTCTTTAGAAGGGTACAATGTATGAGAAATTCTCTTTGCAATGGAATATATTTGTTTTCCTAAAGGAAGATGTTTGAAAACTAGTAGATAGCAAATACCTACTTTTTAAGAATCTGCAATGTTGAGTACCTGCTGCATCCGCAGTGTTCTATGTTAAGTTTAACAAACATTACATACAGGAGAAAAGTGATGCTCAAAGACCATATGTAAGAGATGGATTCCAGAGCCTTTGCAAGGTGTACTGTACCCATGACCTCCCCTTGCTTGTGCTGCTTATCCAGCGAGGCCCTGAAATACCAGAATGAAAAACTCTCTTTCAAGTTGCTGTTGAGCATCCATTAGATAATAAACAAGTACAACACCTGAAAAATAGAACAGAAGGCTTCGCTTAAAACAGAAACAGAACAAATGCTCATCTAGTATCATTTAAATCACCTTTAAATTACCTTTTTTGAATCAGCATGCTTATATTTTGAGAGAACTTTCTTTTTTCTAGTTACTTTCACTATTACCACTTTCCTTTTTCTCTTTTTCCATCTGAAATGTTTATGGTCTCAAAAGTCATTACTTCTTAAAGAAAGTTTTTATGGATACTAAATGCTACCTAATAGAAGCCATAAGCATAGAGACTGCTAGCATTTAGAATGGTAGAATACATGTGCCAGGTTGAATCAAGTGGGAACGAAGATTATTCATTCTTTTAAACTGGCAGTGTTGCTGGAAGTGGATTCATAAGCTTTTTGAATTCCATATGTGCTGTGCAGCTCCTGATCACAAACACTATGTTTTTGTTTAGGATTGAACTAAAGGCATCTCCTGTGGTCAGCTGGACCAACTCCCCTAATCTCTCTGGCAAAATTAGGTGATAATTTTCTCATTTCAGTATGTAATATATGAGGTCTTTTGGGGAAAAGTCCAGCTATTGTTAATATAATTAGAATGATTTACAGGACATCAATGTAACCTGGCAGCCAAGGAGAGAGGACTGAAATGTGCATGCATGAACAATGACAACTTCACTGTACTGGTCAGTGGGGGCAGTAGATGCCATTGAGTGAGCATGTGTACTGTGTGGCTGTCACATTCAAAATTAGCAAGTAGAACAGTGAATCTGCATCAAATTTTACATTAAGCTTGACTTCCGCCAAGATGGCAGCGTAGGTGGTCGCACTCGCTGCCCGCACACCCAGAGTGTCTAAACAACGAACGCAGTAGCGAAAAATTAAACAACCAGAATGGACAGAATCGAACTGAAGGGAAGTCCGACACCCAGGAGGTAGGAGAAGACAAACATCCAGGCCAGTAAGCAGGGCAGAACCAAGCAGAGGAGCGCAGTGAGAGGCAGCGCTCACGGAGGGACTCATGCCATGTCTCACGCCAGCAGTGCCTGAATAGGGCGTTGCCCCAAACAATGGGTGAATCCCGCAAGCCAGCAACGCTGCTGGAGAGAGACCAGGGCTGAGCCAGCAGAACCGAGTCTGGCAGAAAAGGCGGTGGGGAACTGGGGAGCGGAGAAGTGACGGAAGCCCGCGGTGATCGGAGGCCACCATTGCTTCCTCCCAGACCCCGCCCCCAGAGGCAACATCATCCAAAAAGAGACCCAGGTCGCAGGCACCTGCCAGCTGACAAGTGCACCGAGATAAAAAGAATGAAAATGGCCAAAATGAAAGATCAGAACAAATTACAACTAACGGATGACGACATAGTCAACCTATCAGATGCGCAATTTAAAATGCTTGAAATCAAATTGTTAACAAAACTGGAAAATAGGTGGATGCAAACAGTTGAACAGATGGAGAATACGATAAGGATAATGGAGGAAGATTTACAGGGAACCAATAGGGAAAAAAAGGAGGTTGGATCTCAGACCAATGGGATGGACCAGAAGGAAGAAACAAGAATTCAAAAAAAAATGAGGAGGGACTCAGAAACCTCAGAGACATTTGTAAACAACCCAACATTGGATCATAGGGCTGCCAGAAGGACAAGAGGAACACCAAGAAATTGAATGTATTTTTGAACAGATAATGAAGGAAAACTTCCCAGATCTGGCAAAGGAAATAGGCTTCCTGGAAGTCCAAGAAGCTCAGAGGACCCCAAAGAAGCGTGACCCAAAGAGGAACACACCAAGGCACATCATAAGAACATTACCCAAGGTCAAGAATAAGGAAAGAATCTTACAAACAGCAAGAGAAAAGGAGACAGTTACCTACAAAGGAATCCCCATAAGACTGTCAGCGGATTTCTCAAAGGAGACCTTCCAAGCAAGAAGGGGCTGGAGAGAGATATTTCAAATCATGAAGAGCAAGGGCCTACAACCAAGAATAATCTATCCAGCAAAACTGTCATTTAGAATGGAAGAGCAGATAAAGTGCTTCTCAGATAAGGTCAAGTTCAAGGAGTACATCATCCTGCAGCCTCTACTATATGAAATGTTAAAAAGTTTCGTATGAGGACTCAGGAGCGAAGGCACCGAGGCCAGATCAGCTACCGGGAAATTCAGATCAGCCACAGCCAAGACACTTCTGAGGTAAGCAAGCAAAATACAACCAGAGAAACAAAATAGAACCAGAGACATTGAAGTTTAGAACATTCTGGCAGTAACCATAAGGGAAGGGGAAGGGGAGAAGGAGGACAAGGGTATTCAGGAACTGCTATAAAGGACACATGGACAAAACCAAGGGGGAAGGGGGAAGCAAGGGAGGGAGGTGGGTTTGCCTGGGGTGAGGTGGGGGGAGGGTAAATGCGGACAACTGTAATTGAACAACAATAAAATAATTTTAAAAAATTTTACATTAAGCTTGAACATTCCTCCATGGAAACTATTCAGAAGGCCACAGTTATGGGCAACTGGTGATTGGCTGCTTCATCACAATAATGCACCCACTTATGCACTGTGTCTCCTGCTGGACAACTGGAAATTTTTTGGTGAAACATCAAATCACCCAGGTGACTCAGCACCCCCTGCCTTCATTTTAGATTTGGCATCCTGCAATTTCTGGCTTTTCCCAAAGCTAAATTCACCTTTGAAAGGGAAGAGATTTCAGACCATTAATGAGATTCAGGAAAATATGATGGGGCAGCTGATGGAAATTGGGTGAACTGTGTGAGGTCCCAAGGGACCTACTTTGAAGGGGACTGAGGTGTCATTGTCTTTAGTACAATGTTTCTTGTATCTTGTATCTTTTTCAATAAATGTCTCTATTTTCCACATTACATGGCTGGATACCTTCTGGACATATCTTGTATGTTAGAGAAAGTGTTGGTGATACTAAAATCTAATGTGGGTACCAGAAATTGGAAGTCTCTCTACTGATGATTAATCATAATTTTTTCCATTGTGAATCTAGTCCTTACCCTATGTGATGCAGGAACACTGTAAAGGAGAGTATTTGTGTGTCTATGGAACCTGGAGTGCTTGTAACCTGTCAACTCACTGGCACAACAGGCTTTGTCCAGACACCAAAGTACAGAATATGAAATTGGCACCAGCCAGCCTCTGCATTGCATGGGATATCCCTATTTATATTTGACAAACAGAACATTTGACAACTGGAAATTTGTTTCATCTGGTTTTCTTAAGTTTCTTCTTTGGGAATGAAAGCTTCAGTTTAAAAAATTCTGGACATCTGATGGTGAGACTTAACCACATCTATCAAGTCATCAATCAGCAAACATTGACAGAAGCTTAAGACTCCCTCAGGTGTTGGAGTCTCGGGCACATCACAAAGAGAAGCCCTTCTTATCATTGTACTTATGTACTTTTTTCTTAAATGTATCCAGAGGTCAGGTTAAAAATAAAAAAGACTTAAATTTGAGTCTGCAGTAAGCAAAACTGATGGAGCTGATCCCTTCATTTCCCAGAATGATTTTATCCCAAGTAGTAATTGTCACAGCTTCATGGGACCAAGTTTTGTCATCTTTATGTTAATATAATATTTATCATGATAGTTGTTGCTCTTTGAATTTTAGTAAGGAACTTAGGACAAGACACTGGAATATGTCTAGGTTCTATGGGTATGTGCAGAAAATGATATGAATACAATTGAAGATGAGAACCAAAGTGAAAAAGGCAGTTCTAAAGAGATACTGTAGGGTAGAAGGTATTTGAAAAAAATCAGAGAGAAAAGATTGAAATTGGTGCAATAAGGAATGGAGAGCTTTGGGGAATTTTTCAGTAGGTGAAAGCTTGATTTTTGTTTTTAAAGAACATGTCCAGCAGTTGTATGCCAGGTAGAATTATAAGTGGAGTGACTGTATGCATGATGTCCAGTGCGAACACCAACACTGTACACCGCTGAGCTGATCATGTTTTCAGCGCACCCTCCATAGTACTAGAAATTAAGTTAGGAAAGAAGGAGTACTCTGAAGTCATTTTAAATGAAAGATTCACAAAATATTTGTTATAGAGTGTATTTTTACTTAGCCTACACTTGTTGAGCATCTACTATGTAGCAAACACTATATTTATGGGCTAGAGATAATAGAAAAAAATTAAACCTAGAGGAATTCAAAAGACAGTGTAAGAGATACATAAACAACTCATTATGATCAAGAAGGGATATGCTATTAAATAATTATAACATAACTCTGCACAACAGAACTTGGAGCGAATAACCTTGCTTGGGAATATTGAAGAGGTTGTCAAAATGAGGAGGCCTCTGAATAGGGCTTTGAATATTAGGAATTTTCCAGATGGGGAAAATCTCAGAGGCATACAAAGCAGAGAGAACACCCTGGACATGAGACAAAGACATCATGTTTAAGAGATTGTAAAATATTATATATATTTTGACTAGAGCATAGGATATAAGTTGGCAAATGGTGCAAAGTAAAGTATAAAATGTAGGTTGAAATAAAAGTATAAAGTGTCTTATATTTCCCATGAAGAAATATAGGTGTTTTCTTTTAAACTGGGTTATTTATAAATGTTTTAAAATATAGGCTGTTGTATAAGGCTGAAAAAACACAAAATTAGAATTGTACTGAGCACATGGACAAGTGGTGAAATTTTCTGTATATCTTTTTCCAATTTAGACACTCATAATTCTGTATTTTTTTCCTAAGTAAAGCCATCTGCTGAAAATATGTGATCCATTTTATCCTCAAAATTTTGCCTCAACTCTCTTTCTATTTAAAATGCAAAGTCTAATCATTATGAACTTTGGGTGCTTCAAGTACCAGTTTATATTCTTTCTTTGATGTAATGGAGTTAATCAGAAAGTCTTCTCTAATTTTGAGAGCTAGAATGATTGCTCTCTCATGTTGGTCATTCACACAGGTGGACCAACTTTAGCTTCATTCGAATCATAAGAATCATCTTTTTAACTTTTAAAGTTAAAAGTCAAGTGACTTTTTAAACTTAACCCACACAGATTCTGATTTAGTGGGGATGAGGTGATATCCAAGAATATTATATGAAACAGGACATTCCAGTGATTCTAGTAAGCAGCTACAAGTGGAAGCTGTAGTTCTATGTTGTGCCAGGGGTGCAGAGGGATCATACATGGGGGCTACCATATATGAGGACTGGGAAAAGGTTCCCAGTAATTCAGATCCTAAGAGTGGATAAAACGTTTTGGAATTCAAAGAGATTTCAGAGTTCCAATTAAAGTTATTTTTATTTATCATTTAATTTGTTCAATGAATTATTCACCTACCTATTTACTATTTCTGAAAAGTCTAATATGTTTCAGGTATAGTGCTAAATTGTGATGGCACAAAAATGAATAGGGCATTTTCCCTGTCATTAGACAAGAATGAAGAGAATAATAATTGAGTGTGCTAAGTGCTATATAGAGATACGCAATAGACATTTGTAGTAAACACAAAAACAGATAAAGATCATTCACAACCTTTCAGAAGATCTTATTTTTTCTCAAAGCCTAAATTGTTAACTACATGCTATTACCAAATCAATATCTAACTTTTTTTAGCACTCTAGATCTAAATACAAAATTACTTACTGAATACTTCTTGGATTCTCCCAAATACATCGATAACAACATAAACAGTAAATCAAACTCATCATGTTTCCCCTCAAACCAATTATTTTCCCAGTGTCTCCTATTTCAGTAAATGGCATCACAATAACCCCAACTGACCAATCAAGAATCTAAGGGTTTTTCTTCTTTCTGCTCTCCTCCCTAAAACTCTGCATGCAACCATTCCCAGAATCTGTCATAATTATACTATATATGCACATATGTACACATATATACCCTATGTATATACACATATATACACCATATGTATACACATCACATACACACATCTATAGCATATATACATGTATGCACACACATACATATTGGTATATATGAGGTCTGTCTGGAATGTATCCAGCCATGTAATGTGGAAAATAGAGATATTTATTGAAGAAGATACAAGATACAAAAAACATTGTACTTAGGATATTGACACCTCTGTCCCCTTCAAAGTAGGCACCTTGGTACTTCACACAGTTCTCCTAATAGCCATCAGCTGGCCCATTGTATTTTCCTGAATCTCATTAATGGTCTGAAATCTCTTCCCTTTCAAAGGTGAATTCAGTTTTGGGAAACCAGAAGTCACAGTTCACCAAATCTGGGTTGAAGAGAGGCATCTGAATCTGATGTTTTGCCAAAAAACTGCACAAGACATGATATATGAGTGGGCATGTTGTTGGATGAAGCTGCTAGTCAGCTGACCATAGCTGTGGCCTTCTGAATCATCCAAATAGTTTCTGTGGAGGAATGTTCAAGCTTAACCCAAAATTTGATGCAGATCATTGTTCCACTCACTCAATCATTATGAATGTGATGGCCACACAGTACACATGCTCACTCAACAGTGTCTACCACCTCCGCTGACTAGTACAGTGAAGTTACCATTGTTCATGCATGCACATCCCAGTCCACTTTCCTTGGTTGCCAGGTTACAATGGTGTCCTGCAAATCATTCTCATTGTATTAACAACGGCTGGCCTTTTTCCAGACAGGTGTGTGTGTGTGTGTACATGCACACACACACATATACATACATATACACACATATATACATATATATGTTTACTCTTCTCTATGCCCATTGTCATACTCTCTACATTTCTAACTCAGATGTAACAGCCCATTGACTTTCTCCCTGACTCCAGTATTATTTTCTCATTCATTCTCTGCATTGCAACCTGAATTTCACTCTATTTCTTTTTTTTTAACTATATTTTATTGATTATGTTGTTACAGTTGTCCCACTTTCCCCCCCTTTATGCCCCCCACTCCCTTACCCCCCTTTCCCCTCCCTTTAGTTTTGTCCATAGGTCATACACATAAGTCCTTCTGTTCCTGCACTTCCTGTACTATTCTAACCTCCCCCTATCTGTTGTCTACCTCCCATTTATGCTACTTGTTCTGTGCCCCATTCCCACCCTCTCCCTCTCCCCCTAACACTCCCCTGTTGATATTCCTCCATACCTCATATAATTCCCTTTAACATTTCATACAATAAAGGCTGGGTGGCGATGAACTTCTCAAACTTGACCTTATCTGAGAAGCACTTAATCTGCCCTTCCATTCTAAATGAAATCTTTGCTGGATAGAGTATTCTTGGATGTAGGTCCTTGCCTTTCATGACTTGGAACACCTCTGTCCAGCCCCTTCTTGCCTGCAAGGTCCCCTTTGAGAAATCAGCTGACAGTCTTATGGGGATTCCTTTGTAGGTAACTATCCCCTTCTCTCTTGCTGCTTCTAAGATTCTCTCCTTATTTTTAATCTTGGGTAATGTAATTATGATGTGTCTTGGCTTGTTCCTCTTTTGGGTCCAGAGAGTCCTTCTTTGGGACTCTCTGAGCTTCCTGGACTTCCCAAAAGTCTATTTCCTTCACCAGCTTCGGGAAATTCTCCTTCATTATCTGTTCAAATAAGTTTTCAATTCCTAGGATTTCTTCTTCTCCTTCTGGCAGCCCTATGATCCGTATGTTGGGCCATTTACAGATGTCCTGGAGGTTTCTGAGCCCCTCCTCTGTTTTTTGAATTCTTGTTTCTTCATTCTTTTCTGGTTGGATGTTTTTTTCTTTCTGCTGGTCCACTCTGTTGATTTGAGTCCCAGTTTCATTTTTATCTCTATTGGTTCCCTGCAGATATCTCCTCATTTGTTCCAGCAATTTCGATAATTTTTCATCGAATTCTGAAAGCATCCTTATTACAAGGGTTTTAAACTGTGCATCTGATAGGTTGGCTATCTCTTGGTCAGTTAGCTCTGGAGCTTTAATCTGTTCCTTTCTTTGGGCCATTTTTTTTCCCTCAGTGAGCCTGTTACTGTAAGGAGGGCGGAGCTTTGGGGTTCCCCTGTACAGGGAAGCTCCCGGTAGTTGTGCTGTGATGTAGCCTGTGGGGGTGGGACCTGAGAGCACAATGGCGTCTTCTCCGCTCTCCGCACCCACACCGCCTCCTGTAAGCAATTTGAGCCCCTCTGCGCCAGCTTCAGGGGTCGCTCCAGGGTCGGTGGACGGACTGCACAGCTCCAATCCCCCGCAGGTCTCCCCAGCGAACTCTCCTGTGAGGCCGGGAGTTCCTCCCGCCACCAGTTCCACCCCCACAGGTGCTCTCAATCTGCGCAGATGGGTTGCGCCCTGGTTTCTCTCCCAGTTTGTCTGCACGAGAATTCGGACCTGCCTGGTCCACCCGTCTCGGCCCGCTGGGTCCGGATGAGCTGGGTGCTGATCGAGCTTTGGTTAGGCACCCCCGTCTCAGTGTGCTGCAGCCCCGCGGGAACCGCCCCTCCAACCGGGGTCCTGCCGTCTGCTCACCAGCTCGCTGCAGAGTCCCCTAGCGCTCTCCCTCTGCCCTGCTTCTCCCGGCTCACCAGACTGGACAAATGTATCTTCTTTAATTCCTTGGTTGTCGGACTTCCTCTCAATATGATTTTCTGTCAGATCTGGCTGTTTTTGGTTGTATAAATTTCTGATTTTTTTCCTTGTTTGGTTGTGCAAGACGGCACGGCGCCTTCACCTATGCCGCCATCTTAGGAAGTCCTCACTCTATTTCTTAGAGCTCTGCAATAGTTCCTCCTTAATTTTGGGAAAACGCCCTCAAGTGTTGTGTCCCCGCCTACTGCTCCATCCTCATTTGGTACATCTATCCTTACTTACTTTCTCCTTTCATAAATCTTCAACAATACTTGATAGTCTTCAAGCCTTCAGTTTTTAAAATGTGCTCTCCTACCTTTGAACTTCCTCCAGGTTATGCCATTACTTTTGATCATTTTTTAACCACTCAAGTCTTGGCTAATGCATTCTCTCATCATTTAAGTTTCAAAATACAGTAGTACCCCCTTATCCCTGGATACATTAAAAAACTCCAGTAGGTGGTTGAAACTGAATAACACCACACCCTATATATAATTGGGTTTTTTTCTCTACATACATGCCTACGATAACGTTTGATTTATAATTAGGCACAGTGAGAGATTAACAACAGTAAATAATAAAATAGAACAATTTTAACTACATATTAATAAAAGTTAATGTGGTCTCTTCTTTTCAAAATATCTTGTTGTACTGTATGTACAGTTATGGATGTGCTGGACAAAGGGTTAATTTATTTCCTGGGCACAGTTTTTGCTGAAAAATCTATTGATAGCTTTATGTGGTTTCTCTTGTGTGTAACAAGTAGTTTTCCCCTTGCTGCTTTTAAGATTTTTTATTTGTCCTTTGCCATTTCAATTATAATGTGTCTTAGTGTGGATCTCTTTGGGTTCATCTTATTTGGAAGTCTCAAGTTTCCTGAATATGTATATCTATTTCCTTCCCCAGGTTAGGGAAGTTTTTACCCATTATTTCTTCAAATAATTTTTCTTCCTTTTTCTCTCTCTTTTTCTGGGACCCTTATAATGCAAATTTTATTCAACTTGACGTTGTCTCATAGGTCCCTCAAATAATTTTTTTTAAATTTATTTTCTTTTTGCTGCTCTGTTTGTGACTTTTATTTTTTTGTCTTCCAGCTATCTGATCCATTATTCTGTTTCATTCAGTCTATTATTGAATCCCAGTAGTGTGTTTTTTATTCAGTTATTGCATTACTCAGCCCTGTGATTTCTGTTTGGTTTCTTTTTGTGTTTTCTATTTGTTGAATTTATAATTGTGTTTATCCATTTTCTCTCATGTTTGTTGAAGATTTTTATTACCATTACTTTGAATTCTTTATCAGGTAGATTACTTATCTCAATATCATTAAGATATTTCTCTGAGATTTGGAACACATTTCTTGTTTCTTTATTTTTTGTTTGTTTCTATGCATTAGGCAAGACAGTTACCCCTCTCAGTCTTGAAGGAGTATGTAGGAGATTTATTCAACCTTTCCCAAGCTTTTGGTTGTTTCTCTAACTTTATTGTCTAAACAACCTGACTATTCTTTTTTTTTTTAAGATTTTATTTATTTATTTTAGAGAGAGGGGAAGGGAGGGAGACAGAGAGGGAGAGAAACAGCAATGTATGGTTGCCTCTCACATGGCCCTCACTGGGGACCCGGCCCGCAACCCAGGCATGTGCCCTGACGGGGAATCTAACCGGGACCCTCTGGTTCCCAGCCTGCGCTCAGTCCACTGAGCTACACCAGCCAGGGCACAACCTGTTTATTCTTAATTGGTCCCTTTACTGAGGGCGCACAGAGACCAGTCAGTGTTCCAAGGGGAGGAATCTCACTTAGCACCTAGTATTAGGCTGATTGGTAGCTAGATCCTCAAGCAGCAATTTTGGAAGTATGGAAATATGTAAAGTCCTGTGTATCCACCATTTCAAACCTGCTGGTCTCTAGACAAGAAAATCTGGAAGTGTAAAAAAATGAGGGCTCTAGATGAATGCATAAACATCTTTCTGAGATGTTTCCCTGAGCTGTAGCAAGGCCAAGGTGGTATGCAAGAGTGGGTGTCTCCCAGCTTATCTTCTCTGGGAGCACCTTTGGAGTCTCTAGATGTGTTATGCGAGAAACCTGAAGCTTGTCCCTCAGGTCGAAGATCCATCATAAGTAAATAACATGTTTTTTTGTAGGAAGTCTAGAGTTGTATTTCAGTTTGCTCTTTCTGCAGTGCCCTGATGGTGGTATTCTGCCAATACCTGTCTTTGCAGTTGTTAGAATCCTATAGAGCCCAGGAGTGCCATCCTCCTTGGCTACCAGGACTAGATGATCCAGGGGCACCCCCTGTGTGGATTGTATATGCCTGTTGGTTTTATTGAGGCGGTCGGAGTATGAGTATGTAGGGGTAGGGCATTCTTGCCATCTTCAGTAAGGCAGCAGAAAAATGCCTTGACCATGCGCACCTTCAGTCTTCAGTGATGTAGAAGGAGAGGGTTTTATCTCTGCATGTGCACACACTGGCTTTATAAAGAAAGCTGGAGAGTGCTGTGAGCATTTCTACTTGCCTGTCTCAGCCAGGGAGCTGGGCAGTGCTGTACTGACCCACGCTCCCAGTCTTAGCATCTTGGTGGGAAAATGCCACAGCTGCTTGCCTCCACCTGTTCCAGGAAGGCAGCAGGAGGGGGACACATTGAGCTTTCCCACCTGTGCTAGCAGAATAAGCAGTGAGTACAAAAAAGGGTGTCTGTGAGAGCCTCCATCCTGAGGAGAGTTTCAACTGTCTTCTGCCCTTCCAGCAGATGCTTTAAAATTAACTGACTCTCCTTCATGTATAGGCTAGGTGCTTTTTAAACTTCTACTTTTGTGCTGGGCCCCAAGGCAAGTGAGACCACATACAAGCCCTTTAAGAGGAAAAATTTATTTCCTTAGAGCCCCATGGATGTCAGCCCCATGGGTTTTTCTAAGCTAGATGTCTTAGGGGCTTGTCTCTCCAGTGCAGACCCCAAGATTTGGGTGATTACTGCGGGGCACAAACCCCTTGCTCTTCCAGGAAAAATACTAGACTGGTGAGATTCCTCCCTACTTTGTGTCACTATGTAGGGACAGGGGGAGGTGTTAGTTTTTTGTATGTATGCGTGTATGTATGTATGTATTTGCAACACCATGTATCTGCAGCTCCTACCTGTCTCAATGTATTCCTTTTACTTTACGTAGTGGAGGAGCAGCTCCTCTGGTTTTCAGATCTATTTTTTAGAGGGAAATGATTCATGTGTAGCTATAGTTTTGGGTGCCTATGGGAGGTTTTGAGTGCAGGGTCTTCCTAGGCTGCCCTATTGGACTCCTTCTTCTACTCCCTTGACTTCTTAAAAACCATGTTTCTATTTTGCTTCAATTTATTTTACTAGAAAATAGTCTCAGGGTTATAGAAGGAATTTCGTTTTTTACATTCCTAAAATTGTTCACAAGTGACTGAATAACTAACACCACTTTCCTCACATTAGATTCACCTTGGATGATAATTTGAATAAACTCCACATTTTGGGAAACTCTATAGACTTATAGCATACTTGACAGCTTAATCGATCCTCAAAAGAAAGTGTTCTCTTTTCTTTGAATATTTCTCCTACTAGAGGGTTTCGTGCCCAAGGGCTAAACCACCTAAGGCCCCTATTGTTAACATCTGCATTTTTGTCTACTAAATTGGGGTCTCATTTTTATATTTAACAAGGATATCATACTGCTTTCATGTAGTTTCTTCGTTTTCTTCTCAATTTTAAGATTATCCTCCTCAGTTTCTTTGCTTTTTCTTGCAGTCTCCCTTCACGACTGAATGTGGCCTTATAGGTCTACACAGTGGAGATGAAGGAATAGTAAAAAGTAGAATGCTTGTGGTAGATATGTCCTTTAGAGAATTTCTCTTTCTAAGTAAATACTTTTTTCCTTTGGAAAATATCCCTTATTTTCCTCTTTAGATCTTAAGAGAACATCCATGATGCCTGTCATTTAAACCTGCTCCTGGGACAGATTACAAAATATAAAAGTACTATGAAGAAAATTTGAAATACAAGGAAATGTGTAGAAAGACACAAAGCAAGTGGCAGAAAAAACTCAAAGGGTTTAGATGCTCAGTGAAACACCCCAAAGACGGCTTTTTTTTTAGCATGTCTTTTGATCTGAAAAGTCAAATTATATCTCTCGCTGAAAAACACACTTTCAAAAGAAATGACTGGTTTGGGCTAAGCTAAAAGGAGCCGTGGGAATTGGCCCACCACAATTTCATTGCGATTTGGCTTGTGGATAAAATTCAAAAAAAGGCAAGACAAAAAAAAATGTAGCACTTTATGCATAATAAGATGGCATGATATCTGTTGTTACAAAATTCATTGTAAGCTACAAATAATGCTTTTACTTGGGGAAACTTTAAAGATAATGTTCCCTTTTCAGTGTTTTTCACCTCTATTCTCTTTAATAACTTTTAAAAGTTAAAAAGACAACTGAAGTTGAAAAAATAGGAAAAATCTACATATTTTCAAAACCAAAACAAGTCTTCAGCATCAAAAACAATTGTTCAAGTGTTCTTTTGACTTTGGTTCAGATTGAGATACACAGAAATTTGTGGCATGGTAAAATGAAAGAGCATAGGCTTTATATGTGAAAAAACTTGGGTTTAATTTCTGGTTTAGCTATCCAAGTGTTATATTCTAAGTGTCAATTTCTTCATTGGAAAAATGGGGATAATTATAATACAAAGCTCATATGAAAATTACAGAAAATGACATACAGGACCTGTGGCCCAATACCTGGCTTAACTGATACAGCAATAGCTTCTTTACTATATTTTAGGGCTATTATTAATCTGAGAATTGTGGTAATGTTGAGTTAGTAAAATAAGAAATTAAATTCAGAATTATTGAACAGTATTCTTCTATACATGCAAAAAAAGCTTGTCTGTGTAGTGACAGGTAAGCACTTGTTAGAATATTTTAATTTTCTCTAGAATAATAGGGAAAAAAATTACCACAAAAGAAGAGTAGAAGCAAAATCTCTTTTTCAAAATTTTTAATTATTTATGTTATCAGTAACACTTTTTTAGTTCAAGATTTGGTTAAGGTGCTTGAGTGAAGAAGAAAGATCAAATGGAGGAGGAATAAAGCTATAAAATATAAAAAAATTATAATATATTACAATGATTATGTTATATTTTGAGCACTAAACATAATCATTATCTCTTTTAAGTAAAAAAGCTGCTAATTTAAAATTACTTATAAATATGTGAATATATATGATTAATAATTGGTTTGTATGAAATATGAAAAATGTGGTCATATCTAAAGAAATTACATTTTCAGCTATGAAGTTAGATCTGGCCCAAAGAATATGAATAAAATGGAAAAAATGTTCCTGAGGGAAAATAAAACTTCTCAATAAGAGTTAAAGTAGTGTAAACATTTATGATTAAAAACAAACTACTAAATGAAACAGTTTAAATTTCTAAGTAGCTAGGTAATCCGGAGACATATAAATGATACACAAGGTAAGTATATTTCCCAGAATAACACATAATGGATCCAATTCAATAACAAAATTGAAGTAAACAACTAAAATTATATGAACTTTAAACTGTTGGGAACTGCCCTGCCTGGTTTCAGACACTGTAAACCTCCATGGCTAAGGCTGAGTGAAAAGACCTTGGGACCATAAGCCACTAAGCAGACAAAACTTATCCTCCAAGCAGGGGCAAAGCCTCTGTCCCCTTTACTTCACCTGCTTGGCCCCTGGAGGATGGCTGGATAGTCAATGATGGATAAGATTCCTCAAGGGAGGGACAACCTAAGACAGGTACAGTCAAGAAGGGGTCATCAGGGAAGGACTTAGGGGACTATAGAAAAAGGGGCGATGGACCCTCACCCCTCAGCTTTATCATAGCCTGAGTCCTCATTCTATCTGTAAAAGGTATCCTAATCTCTTGGCTGCCCGAATCCCCAACCTGATTCAGTCCTGAAACAATGCCAGAGGGTGGTACAGCCCTGTGCTGGAAAAGGCGGTTCTTGGCAGAGGGGCGATCAACCCCAGGAAAGAATGCATAAAATCCTGTGAAACTTGCTTGGCTAAGAATGCCCTCAATTTAAATAAGGGTCCCAGCATAAAGTGAGTTTGTTTCTCAAAGTTTTATGGGCCTTTGACATCACTCTATCTATCTGACCCTGACTCAGAATAAGCCCTCAGAGTTCTCTGAATGTTATCTATTTCTTGATCATTACTGCCTGACAATGACTGATGAGGTTTACATATATGCCCTGTGTTCCTATACAAACTAAACTCAATAAAAACCCATTGAGAAACAGGTTCAAGGCCTTTTTCCTCTGAGAGACTGGTTAGCCTCTTTTCCTCAAGCAGATTATGTCTTGGTAGACTTATTCTCATCTGTGATGGCTGGGGGAGCTTTGCCGGATGAAGCTCCCCCATATTAAACATACCAAGGAAAGGCACCATATATAACAGCAATTTGTAACTGAAAATGGCATAATACTCTTGAAGATAAAACTATGTAGATATAAAAAAAGACAGTGTTATGTTTGTTATGTGACTGTGTTATGCAAATAACTCTAAAATCTTTTTCTATTTGTTTAAAAGTTCATGAGGTAGAATACAATATGACTGACTGCAGATTGAGAAGCAATCTTTTCTATACTTGTTTTTCAAAAAACAACTATGTGGTGGGTATTTTAAAGGACTGGGGTTCCAGAAAATCAGATTCTGTTCTTAACTAGCTACTCTTTTCAAAGGACAAAGCAAGGACAAGGGAGATTTTATACTCATGTAGGGGTATGGAACTGAATGGGGAGCAAATTATAACACCCCAGAATATGCCTTTTTGAAATGTTATTTTAAGCTGGTTATTTAAAAAAAAACACAGACACACATGAAGGTTGGAAAATGAAGTAGAAATTACCCTTTATTAGAAACATTTATACCTTTAAAGTAAATGTCCATTTGTAAGAGTGCTTCCCTCTCTGTACCAGAAAGGGAAGGATGTCTCTGAATCTCTAGAAGCTCGTACCATTGCAGAAGGCAATGAATTTAATCTCTCTAACAACCTTACCCTGTTTACTGTGCTTTTTCTGGTAACCACCCATAAATGGATGTTCCCCTCAACTCTAGCATCTTTTGTCTGTAGCTGGAGACATCACTTAAGGTAGTGACTTGAGCCAGTTGGGGAATTGTTCTGTTTTCCTGGGTGTCTCTCATGTATGCAGGAGGTATATGTGTTATTAAACTTCTGTTTATCTCAGGTTAGTCTGGTTTTTTTTTTTTTTTTGCTTGTTTGTTTTTTAATTACAGGGGTATCTCAGCCTAGAATCCCAAAAGGTAAATAAAAATCACCTTATTTTCCTCAAAGCTCAGAGTCCTAGGAAAGAATGACAGTGGACATGACTAGCCTGGTATATGGACCTTTTTGTCTAGAGAATTTTGATATAAAGAATCTAGAAAAAGGCTAGCCAAAAGCTTCACTCTGCCTACTTATACCTCAAAGGCTAAAAACTTAATTTTGTACATTACTATTTTAAAAGTTAGGGACTGTCAGTAGGTTCCTAGATATGATTAATGTGCAGTAAAAGAATAGTATGTTTGTATATATCTATGTATGTACATGTATGTGTGTACATGTATGTGTGTTGGAGGCAGGTAGGGAAGAGAGCAAGAGCAAGTGAGCTGGATATTTACCTATTTGCCCACAAAGAAATGTATCACACACTTCCTTGCTTCTCTGCTTTTTCAGAAATTGGGAATTGCAGAAGACAGGCATGATAACGCATTAGCTATGTGGCTTAACTAAATATTCTTGCCCTGATGAAACATTTCTTCCTTTTCCCAGTGAGGCAAGAAAGAAATAGAAGAGGTGACTGAGCTTCTTAAAGAGGTAGATTTTTCATTTCTGTTTGCAAGTGAAAAAGCCAATAGAGTTTTTTAATTTCCATTAGCCACTACACATAAATCTCTGGACTGGTTTTTATTCTTAGGTTCTGTTATGGTTTGAATGTTTGCCTCCTACCCCAAATTCTTATGTTGAAATTTGATACCCAGTGTATTTGGAGGTGGGGACTTTGAGCGGTAATTAAGTCATGGGGATGAAACTCATTAATGGAGTTGATGCTCTTAGAAGAAGAGGCCAGAGAGCTAACTGGATCTCTTCTTCCATGTGAGGACACAGAGAAAAGTCAGCAGTCTGCAACCTGGAAGAGGACTGAATCATCAGGAACCTACCATGCTGGCACTGTGATGCTGGACTTCAGACTCCAGAACTGTGAGTAGTAAGTTCCTGTTGTTTGTGAGCAACCCAGGCTGTGACACTTTGCCATAGTAGTCCAGACTAAGACATTATTAAAGAATCTCCTTATATCAAGGTTTTAAGAAATATTTTTTTGTGTGGAAATAGAATATATTGAGAAAAATGGAAATTCTTGGAAGTTTTATTCAACAAATATTTTTTGCATGATTACAATGTGTCAGATACAGTTTTATGCCTAGGACAATGTTGGGCAATAACTCTTTGTGGATTTTTGTGTTTCTGCATATTTTGCAAGCAGAGGTACTGATAGATTTTGTTTCAGATTATCTTTTCATGAATGTTTGTATAGCTAATAGCCTGGGAAAATAGACAAATAGCATCTCCCTCTAGACAAAGGGAAAGTTTGTTGTATAATAAAAGTAATGATTCCCTCCTGGGAAAAGGGTAGGTTCGCTTGCAGCTCATTGTAAAGATTTAAATTCTTAATCTTGAGGTTTCTCATCTTGGGGTTTTTGAACTGCAACTAACCCTGCGCACAGCATGTACCTGAGCCACATTGCATTGTTCCTGTGACATTTGAGTGGCAGGGATGATTGATATGAACATGAGGTTGTGATTCATCCTATGTGGTGAGTAATAGAGTTCAGTGTCTTTGAACCAGGAATCGTGTGTCTTCTGCCAACTTCCATGAAACTGCGGCAGGCTAACGTCTTCTACACCAGACATGGTAAAATCTTAGATCCTCCACAATTCTTTTCAGATAGAAGAGTAAATAAGACTGTTCCTCGTCCTGTAGCTATAGCAAAAGCCATAGGCAAGACCAACAACAGAGAGGAATCTCATTCTAATGTCATTTTTTGTAGAAAAAAGAAGTTGAGAGAGGATTGCTTTTTTTTTTTTTTTTTCTTAATCCTCATCCAAGGATATATTTTACTGATTTTTGAGACAGAAGACAAGGACAGAAGATAGAGAGAGAGAAAGAAAAAGAGAGACAGGGAAACATCCATTGGTTTTCTCCCATACACATCTTGACCAGGGATCTAACCAGCAATCTTCTTGGTGCATGGCATGACGCTCCAACCAACTGAGCCACCAAGCCAGGGTAAAGAGAGGTTGTTTTGAATGTAGGTTTGTTGGAGAAAAGTGGGAATTGTTTGTCATTGGCTGAGTGACTGGGGTGTTGATTTCTTACAGGAAATGCAATGTGTATCTTTTTCTTTTGAGGCCTGAGATTGGTAATTCTTTTCTGTTGATGATTATTCTGTTGGAGACTGTAATTGCCAATTCTGAAAACTGATCTTTCAATCAATATGATCCCAGGATTTCACTTCCTCAAAGTAGGAGCTTGGGAGCTAAGGGAACTACCTGTTGACCCCACTGAGGGTGGCCTGTGCCTCTTCTTACAGCAGTGCATAATCTCCATATTCTTAATTTAATATACCATCTGAGAATCCCCCAATACACAGCCTGACCACGTACTGGATGGATTTTAATGTGTTTTAATTCCCTGCCAGCCTGCAAAATTATCCATACAAACCAATCACATGCTCTAGATGTGATCCAGAGGACACACTACTCTTGTGACTACAAAGCCTTCCGTTGACAGCCTCTGCTGGTTCGCTCTAGTCCCAAAGTGCAACCCTTGTGTAGCCCTGCCTGGAGTGTGGTGTCCTCCTCTACTGGGCTGTGTGTTTGTCTGACGAGTTACTACTGTCAGTCTCATCTGTCCAGTGTTGAGTGACATGTGCTAGGCATTTCATATTATTGATGGAGAGGATTCATCCTTTACCACTCACAGCAGTCGCCATCTATGAATGCTTTCTCTGCTACAAGCTTCCTCCTCCTACCCTGTAGTGTGCTCTCGACACCACAATCAGAGTGTTGAACAATATATTGAAAGTTCTCTGCTATCACCCATCTGGTGGCTTCCTATTTCATGTAGAGTCACAAATCCCAAGTCCAAACAGAACTTCCCAAGCCCTAATATTTTAGCCATGCTATTGTTCTTTGACCCCATGCCTATTATTCTTGTCCTCATCAAACCTGATCTAGACACAGTTGTCCCCTGCCAGTCCTTCCTGGTGTGCTCCCACAGAGAGCCATACAGAACATGGGCGGGAGGCAGCAGTCCACCTGGCTCAGTAGAAACTATAGCAATCATTTAGAACTTAGATCAATAGATAATATTTTCTGGGAGGAATATCTTATCACTGATGTTATTTATACTTATCAGTGCAGGGTGAGAATATAATTATAATCAGTTTTATTGTTTTTTGAAATTTTCTATAGACATGCATGCCTTGGTGCCTACATCGGTGGTAAGCTACTCCCACTGACCACTGCCTCCCCTGCTGCCATTGCATCTTAGGGAGCACATACCGTCTGTTCCCTTTATTGAAAAGGCGCTTTCCTCTGAGTCTCAGGTGGTTTGTGTCCTCACTTCTTTCAGGAATTTACTCAGATATCACTTTCTCTTTAAGGCTATTATAACCACATTATTTAAAAATTGCAATCTTCTGTTCTCTATGTGAATGAATAGAAAGGATTTCAACATCAAAATAAAATATTTTGTAAATATTTGTTTTCTCTCTTAAAATTCAATTTAATTTTATACTATATCCTATTTTATATCTACTTTTGAGAAATCATGAAAGACAATATTTTTCTTAGAACATTTGTGCTAAGTACAAGTGGCTATCAGTTTAATTGCATACATTACATATGAGTTCCTTCAGGCCTTTAACTTTAGAAATAAAGCCAGAATGAGATTATCTGAGGAATAAACTGTGCTTTTTCTCTATTCAAAGATTTTTGATGTCACTATCCATATGGAAATACCCATAATGTATGATAATAATAATTATTATGTTAATAACTTATTTGGTTACTGCAGACTAGAAACATTTTATATGCGTTGTTATCCCAGGCAATTGGCATTATTATGTTTGTCTTATAGATGTAAAAAGTGAGACGGGAGTAGATAAGTCAGTTGACCAAGGTCACCCTGCTGGTGACTGGCCATCAAGGTTTATTTTAGGTTACTGCCATTGGAAGCTTTACACTTAATTAGAGCACTGTGCATTCCCTCTGTGGGAGTGACATGCCATGGGACCAAATGATGTGTGGCAATTAATTATAGTATAATATTAGGGAATAAATGAAAACATATTTATATTCAGTTGAGGTAGAAAAGATGGAAAACCTTTTGTTTGTAGATTTGTTACAAGCAGTGGAGGGTCCGTAAGCCACAGTCTATTTATTGATGACGTGACCTACAAACGGTAGTAATTTGACAGGTAGAAATACAGCTTATGATCCAATGTTAATGTAATAAATCTACGTGCTATTAAATGTTACTTTGGTAACTGCAAACCAAAGGTGCAGTCATTTGCATGAAATGTATAAATAAGACTTTTGACTTATATGTCGCAGGCATAAATTCAGTTTACATTTTCTAAAAGGCAGAACTTGGCTATGAACAGTAAAGATGACTTGTATGACCATGTTAATCTTTCCACCTCGTATTTCAATTTTTATGGAAACTTTATTACTAAATAATATATCTCCATGCTCTCCTTTTGGAGCTTTGCTGCCCATTACTTGCCTAAACTACATTCTGTCATTACTTATAGCAGTTTTATGCCTCATATACTGCATAGTCCATGATGGCTGTCTTCCTAATAAATTCTTCATCACTTTCAATTTAATCATTTGCATTGCAGCCTCATTAATATCCTTTCATTCAAAGATCCAGGTAAGCATCATCCTGCTGAGTAAAAGGCTTAAAAAAAATTAGGCCACAGGAGACTGCTTCTGGGCTTTAGTCAATGTCACAAAATAGTACAGTTACTAACATAATACTGCTGGCTTTTGAGTAACAGATTAATAAGAACATCCTTATATGGGGGAATAAATCGAGTATTCATGACATGATTTTCACTACAACAATAAAATGTAAAAGCTCAATACTCAACCAAGTTTAAACCTAACTTTGTTCCCTTGATGTGTGCAGGTTCCTGACACTCAGAAACAGTCTCTGTAGAGTGGTCCCGAAGACTGTCTTGTCCCACTCAGGTCAGAACCTCCCATGTCAAGTGATCTCACCTCCCCATGGTGCTATTTATATTATCTATTAAGGTAATTCTCTCAAGAGTTTTGCCTTATATCCCAGATGCCCTGCTTTACCATGGTTTTGTTTGGGATAGAATCCACTAGATTATGTTTGAGCTCATATTCAATACTCCTTTTCCTTTTCTTTCAGAGAGTATCTCTGTTGTTTGAAGAGGATGTCAAGGCTACCATAATCTAGGAGGTGAATACTCTGAAATTATGATGTCATAGATGGGTGGGAAGGTGAAGTATCTTCAGCTATAAATTAGAAAATACATTGACCAAAAAAACTCTCATAGGAAATGAAAACAGGAGTGATGAACTAGGTGTAATAATGTTTGGGGATGAGCTCAAATGGACCAAATGATGAAGGAAATTTTTCATTAAAAAAGTTGATACATTTTATAGACGCATATTTAATTTTAATATCTAAGTGTAAGAAATATAAGTGTAATATCTTAGGTAAGAAAAATTTCATTTAGAATTTTTAAGGCTTAACTAAGATTTACATAAGAATTTTAGTGAATTAGAATATTACATTGTAATTTTGATCTGTGAATGTGATAGAGCAGTCATTTTGGTAAGCAGATTGTGATAGAATTCTTCATTGGAATACTATACAGCAATGAGAATGAACAAACTATCTCTACGTGAAATTATGAAGACCACAAATGTAATGCTGACCAAAAGAAGCCAGACCTAAAAAGAGGTATGTCACATCACTCCAGGCAAAACTGACTGACTCCCCCAACTCCAGGTCCTGGGAACAGTTACCTGATTTAAAACCCTATAGCTTTGTCTTTTGTAAACTGTCATAAAACAGAATTACATAGTATGTAGATTTTTTGGTATCTGGCTTCTCTTACCATAGTGGACAGTAGTTGAGCTCTATTTGTAGCTGTTTTCTCATTGCTGAGAATCTCTTCATATGAATGTATCATGGTTTTTTTTATAATTTACCTGTTGATGGATGTCTGTCTGGCTTCTTTCTAGCTTTTGGCTATTTTGGATAAATCTGCTATAAACATTTGTGTAGGAGTTTTTGTGTGGGTGTGTTTTCTGTTCTGTTGTATCAATAGCCAGGACTGTGTGTCTAACTTTAGAAGAAACAGTCAAACTATTTGCCAAAGTGCTGTAACGTTTTGCATTCCCACCAGCTATGTGTTCAGCTCCAGCTGCACTGCACCTTTGTAAGTTCTTCGTAGCATTTGTTTCTGTTTGATTTTATGCCATTCCAGGAGCTATGTTGTAGTATCTCATTGTGATTTCAATTGACATTTTCTTTCTTTCTTTTTTAATTGAGCATTTATTTATTTATTATTTTAACTGAATTTATTGGGATGGCATTGGTTAATAAAATAATGTAGGCTTCAGGCATATGATTCTATAATACGTCATCTGTATATTGTATTGTATTATAGTGTATTGTGGGGTCACTCAAGTCTTCTTTCATCCCCATTTATTTCTCCTTCATCCTCTTTTATATCTTCCCACCCCCCTTCCCCTCTAGTAATCAGCATACTGTTGTCTGTGTCTATAGGTTTATCTTTTTTTTTTTTTTTGCTTAATCCCTTGCCTGTTACACCCAGCCCCACAACTCCCTCCCCTCAGACAGTGATCAGTCTGTTTTCTGTATCTGTGAGTCTGTTTCTATTTTGTTTGCCAGTTTATTTGTTCATTATATTCCATATATAAGTGAAATCATATTTCTTAATGCATATCATCATCATAAACATATTTTCATGCATTTCTTCTTTTGTAAAATATCTATTGAAATACTTTCCCACTTTAAAAATTGTGTTGTTTATTTATATATTATTGAGTGGCAAATTTATATATTTTGAATATAAATTATATAATGAATGCATGTTTTATAAATATTTTCTCCCAGCTTGTGGCTTATCCTTTTTCCCTTTTTTTAGATTTTATTTATTTATTTTTAGAGAAAAGGGAAGAAGGAAGAAAGGGAGAGAAACAGCCGTGTGTGGGAGGAACACTGATCAGTTTTCTCTTGCACACGCCCCGCTGGGGGCCGGGTCTGTAACCTGGGCGTGTGCCCTGACTGGGAGTCTAACAGGTGACCTAGTTCTCTGTGGCTTATCTTTTCATTTTGTGTGTAGTGTTCTTTCAAAACTTTTACATTTTAAGTCCAATGTACCACTCTATATTTTTTTATCATTTATGATTAAGTCTATGATGTATTTCAAGTTAACTTTTATATGGTGAAAGGTAAGGGTTGACAGTTTGCATATGGGTGTCCAATTGTTCCAACAGGATTTACTGAAAAGACTATCCTTGTTCTATTCAATTATCTTGATACATTTGTCAAAATCAATTTATTATACATGTATAGGTCTACTTAGAAATTCTATTGTGTTTCATTGATTAATATATTAATATATATCCATCAATATTGATTGATATTTTAATTAATTTATACATATTATATTGATAAATACATATTAATCTATATATTACATACATAATCTGCCTTACTTCATTTTCTTGATTATTGTAATTGCATGAGTTGAGATCAATTATTGTGTGTCTTTCAACTCTGTTCTCTCTCTTCTTTTAAAGATTGTATTTAGTTTTAGAGAGAGGGGAAGGGGAAGAGAAAGGGAGCAAAACATCACCGACAACCCTGGCCTGTGCCCTGACAGGGAATTAAACTGGTGGTCTTTTGGTTTGCAGTCCAGCCTTCAATCCACTGAGCCACCAGACAGGACAAACTTTGTTCTGTTTAAAAATTATTTTGCTTATTATAAATCTTTTCACTTTAAAAAATATATTTTAATATCATCTTACTAATTTCTACAAAAAATGTTATCTGGGACTTTAATTGACATTTCTTTGAATTCATCATACGTACTCTTAAGAAGTGTTAACATGGAAACAATGAACTCAGTATATCTAAGTCTTCTTTAATTACTATCATCAATGTTTTGTAGTTTTTGCATAAAATTTGTACATATTTTGTTAGATTTATCTCTATTTTAAGTATTTGTTGGTACTATACATGGTATTTTTAATTGAAATCACAAATTTTTCATAGCTAGGGTATAGATATACAGTTGACCATTTGTGTGTATTGACCTTGTATCCTGTTATTTCTAAACCACTATATAATTCTAGTAGCTGTCTTCATAGATTTTTTGGCATTTTTTATGTAGATGATAATATCATATTTGAAGAAAGGCAGTTCTATTTCTTTCTTTCCAATTCCTATGTTACAGAACAGGCCTGGGGTGGGGGGGTGAATGATATACTATTACCAATTGGACCCACCTTTGTGCTCTGGGGTCCCTTCCCTGTACTAGGTTTGCCTTGCCCACCACCAGGGAAAGATGTCTCTCAATGCCAGAGAGTGGTGGAAAGGAAAGGGATTATTTATTTAAAGAGTTATACAGACTTAGAGTAATGACTTTATGTCTTCATTAAAAATACTAAAGTCATGCCCGGCTGGTATAGCTCAGTGGATTGAGCGTGGGCTGGGAACCAGAGGGTCCCGGTTCGATTCCCAGTTGGGGCACATGCCTGGGTTGCCAGCCAGGTCCCCAGTGAGGGCCGTGTGAGAGGCAACCATACATTGCTCTTTCTCCCTCCCTTTTCCTCTCTCTGAAAATAAATAAAATCTTAAAAAAAAATACTAAAGTCCTTAAAATACCCACAAATGCACAGAACTTCCTTCTCCCCTTTGCCCAGTCCGGGGTACCGTATCTCAGGGAAAGAAGTAGAAGTCTGTGCTTCAGGCAGCCCCTCAGTTTTGGCATCATCAGCTGTGTCACCACTGCGATCTCCAGTTAATCCAACATCATGTGGCACCTTCTCATGGCCCACCAGCAAGAGTCCTTTCACCCCTTTTCTTCCAGGCAAAGTCTCTCCCGCTTCCTAAGCCACGTGACAAAAGGGAGCTCCCTAAAGCTTCACAGTCCCAACTTTCACCAAAACTGCATGTCCCCAAAAGCCCCAGTGTGGCTGCGCACCTGGGTTTAAATCCCAGCACCAATCTTCTTCTGCAGCCCCATTTCCAACTCCTCCCTCAAGCAGTTACACCTGCCAGCACTCCATATTCCTCCAGCTTTACTGGGCTACCTTAGTAAGTCCAGGCAGGCTTGGTCCCATGGTGTTGAGCCAACCATCTGCAAGCTTTTATGCAGGCACTGTAACCAGAGGGAGTTGCCTCCCAGTTACATCATGGGTTGAAGTCACTCCCAACCCCTTGGCGCAAGGCACGGCCACAGCTATTTAACATATCTATGAACCAGTTAAAGGTTATAGATATGTTAAATGATCATTCTAGAGGCTATCTGCAAAACTGTTGCTATGCAAAACAGCTCTGAATGGCTCTGTTCCATGTGTCCCATCCCTCTGCTCAGACTTATAGGGGTGAGGACATCCTATATATACATATTTTTTTCCCTAATATTTCCTGGATACCCTGAGTTCTGGACCCTATTACAAATCCCCATTTGGACTTTCTCCCTTGACTGCACCCTGTTGTACCTATGCCTATTATTTTTACCTTTTTCTTGTTTATTGCACTGTCTTACACCTGTACAGTAAAATGGTGAACAGGTATGATAAGATAGACATCATTGGCCTTTTTCCTTATAATAGGGGAAAAAAATTTTTCTTATTTATCTATAAATAAATAGTAGTAATTACCGCTGCTTTAATGCTACAACTTTAGAGGAGAGTTATTGCAACAGGGACCCCGCAAGCCTAAAATATTTACCATGTGGCACATTGCAGAAAAAGTGTGCTGACTTAAGTTGTTGAACTCATAGGCATGCAGTTCACAGTAATTACTTTTTAATATCTCTATGGAATCAATCTTGAGTCCCCACTCACCTGATAGTTGTAATCAGTGTCTTATTTACATCTCTCTTTGTCAATATCTCTAGGGGTTTATCAATTAAAATTTATTTTAAAAGTCAACATTTTATTTTATGCATTTTCAATTTTATTGATTTGTACTCTTATTGTTATTATTTCATTTTTCAGCTTGCTTTGGGTTTAATTTACCTTTCTTATGAAATTATTCGTAATTCTTATGAAATTATTTCGTAATCAGAAAATCTGATTGCTTTGAGTTCTATTGTAATAAAGTTGTTTTCTGGCTGAAAATATGTCAATGTTAGAAACATCCAAACCTTGTAAGAATTTTTATGAGTTTATTTGAGCCAAACTGATGATGATTTCTGGGAAGCAAAACCTCAATGGATTGAGAAAATGCTCTGGAAAATGGCAGTTTTTCACCTTATTTTGTACATTACAATCAAAGGAGGAGGAATAAAGGGGTTACATGAAATACACTGGTGATAGATTATGAAGGTGGGAGAAAGCAAAGCAGGGAAACCTTTGAGATTGATTAAAAAGGTAAAATGATAGACACATACTTTTTTTACATAAGTGGATACAGGATACTGAACAGTCAGCAATTAACATGATAACAATAACAGTGAGGGGATTTGTGCTCTCTGCTCTGGTGTAGTGTTTGTGCCCTAAGGTTTCGGAAAAAATGGAAGTCACCTGATATTTCAATGGTATGTTATGATAGATGCAAAAAGACAATAGACAAGCTAGATTAAGGTAAAGATCGACTCTTTGTCAAGGAAGATTCTCGTTTAGGGCAATGACTATCCCCCATGACCTGCTCTTAGTTAATAAGTGTTAATTTCAAACCATCCTTTGAGTTTGTAATGTTGTCATACAGGCCTCCCTGAACTTGTTGGGTTTCACATGTGGCCCCTTTTTGTTCACAAGTGTAATCTACCTTGGCCAATGTCCCATGTGCAAGGGTGTATTACGTTTTTCTTGGGTGGTTGCCTTATAAATGTCAGTTGGGTCAGTTTGATCAATTGCAGTGTTCACGTCTTTTAACCCTTGCAGATTTTGTGTACTTTGTATATCAATTACTAAGAGTAGTGAGTTTTCCGACTAATATTGTGGAGTTGCCTTTTAGAGCTGTCAGTTTTGTTTTATACATTTTGGAGCCCTTCTGATAGGTGCTTAGTCTGTTAGTATAGTTATGTGGTTTTGACAGATTATCCCCTTTGCTGTGTTATAATGTCATCTTTATATCGGGCAACACCATGGTTTTAAAGTGTATTTTGTGTCATATAAACACAGCCAGAGAACAACTCTAGCTATGTCTTTTTAGTATATCTTTTAGTGTGCCTGATAGGGGAACTCCAGAGCTAAAGATTTTAGCTTCAGTTATAGGTAATAGGCTTACCTGATTAATGCAAGTAGAAAGCTGTTATTCCAGGAACTGGAATGCACGAACCTTGACAAGTAATTCAACTTTTGTGCCCAGAGGGTCTGTAAGCAATTGAGATGGTATCTGATCTGAGCCATTGTGTTCCGGGAAGGGAATGTCAGTGACTCAGATAAAGAATTGTCAATTAGCATATTACTGGAACTCAGTTCTTCATACTAACACAGTAAAGAATTACAGATCAGCAAGACAAAAGTGGATGAGTGAGAAATAAGAGTTTTATTTGTAAATCAAGGGAAAGAAAGGATCTGCTGAGAGTGGTGAGAAAGGCACAGTCTCCTGAGTCTGCTTCCTTAAGTACATGTGTGATTGTATTAGCATAGGGTCAAGTGTTCTATATTAACTGGTAGATACTTTGGTCATATAACTTTATTCTCTTCTTGCATGCCCTTATCCATAATTCTCCTTGACTGTCCACACAGGTGGATAGGTAAGGGGTAAATCTGCAATGAAATTTTGCTATTTCACAAGAGTGGTTAACTGAAACTATTTCAACTATTTGCCTTGGGTCAACAAGGGCAGTGGTCCATCCTTCCTCTGGCTGATCATTTTTAACTGCTGCCTAACATTCCCCCTCAAGCAATAACAACCCAAATCTTTGTGGACTACTGGGGTGATGATGGCTCTGGCTTCTTCCTGCTGGAGAGGGAAGTTGGTTATAATCTTGGGTTCTCGTGCTTGCTAACTGTTAGTGGGAAGAGGTGAAGGGAGGTGTCCATCCGATAGTCCATGATAGGTGTTTTAGGACTGTAGTCTCAGAGGATGATATTCTTCTGTAACAATCATTTGTAATTTTATGACTTTTATTCTGTAAGAAATGGATTTAGTTAATAGATTAATTATCATTGGCCCAAACATTAGTATATTAAGATGATTAGTAGGGGAGCCAAAAAAGGGAGGAATAGAGATGTGAGCTGTGACCTTGAAACCCAAATGAAGTTGATGTTTTAATTTTGGATGCGATTCAAGAATACCTTGAATGTTCTGTTGTACTTGTCCTGTTGTGATTTGTTGACATAGAAACAACACTGCTTTTTGAGAGGTAGACACATGCCTCTTTCCGAGGCAGTGAGATCTAATGCCCTTCAATTCTGGAGGGCAACCCTTGCTAGAGAGTTTTTCTTATCCTAGAGGAATGCTAAGGTCTCCCCTGTTTTAGCTAGTGCTCCATCATGTCCTGGGGTAGGCAATGGTGGATTCGTAAGGAGGATCTCCCTACTACCTTTCCTGTAGCCAAGAGAATGCCTGTAAGTGATATTAGGGGAGTGAGGACACCAGTCCTCTTAAGGGTCTTTGTGCCCTTAATGAGAATGGGACAGTGGCATTTTCCTAGGCAATAGAAACATCAGGAAGGATGTAACCAAGGGAGAAAATTTCCCTTCACTGTGAATCTGGGGAGAGTCCAATACGCCTTAGACCCATAAATCTAGTGTACCCCAATGGGGGGGAGTAGTTCTCCTGCCAGAGTATTGTCAACAAGTTTAATTGTCTTGGTTTCAGAGGTAGATTTGCCATTAACTAGTTGTTGGGTTTTTGAAGATTTGGTCCCCCACTACTCGGGCCCTTGGGCCACTAGAGAGGCTGCTACTAGAGGATCAATGGTAGAATTGTGGAACTGAGTATTGTTTATGAATTTAATAAATATAGAACCCCTTTTTGAACCAAATTTCATAGCTACTGGGGAATTGCAGAAGAGAGTGGTACAGGGTCTATTTCCTGTAGAAGAAAGTCATTGACTTGAAAGGAGGGTATGTCATGACAATAAGACTTTTTGGTGAGTAAAGGCAGGTTAGGAATGATGGCTTCAGAAAGCAGGTGTGTAAGAAGTTTGTCTGATCTCCTGGATTGGGAATTCCTACAGAGATGCATGGTATTGCAATTAGAGAAATTCCATGAATGGTATTAGTACAAGAAGGATCTGGGATTGGGAAACTGTAGACACTGACTGTCACAAAGCTCCTACAGGTGTGCTCCCTGAGGAATTACTAATGATGTAACAGCAATAGCTGACCTGGAAATGGTTGATTATGTGAGAAAATAGAGCCCCTTGAGGGGAGCACTGACAGCTGGTAGAGAAAGTCTTGGATAATTTTTTAATGAGGTTTTGGGGTGTGAAAACACCCCTGAATTGGAGTACAGAGTTCTCTAATCAAGAGTGGTGGAAATATTTCCCCATTGATCCAGGGTTACAGGTTGAGCATATCCCCTGCTGTGGTTGGAAAGTCAGAGCCTGCAAGTATTTGGCAGTAGGAGTTGGACTGTGTGGTTTGACAGATCATAAGCAGTCTCAGGTTGGGATTGGGTAGGAGTAAATAAGAAAAAAGAGAAAAGAGAGCAGGCTACTTACTGAGTTAAGGAGGATGCTTTCAAAAGAGGATTTTGAGGTCTTCTAGTAGCTCACAGGAATATGTGGAATCATTTTGTCATTCTGCTGGCTTGGCTGGCTCTTTCCATGGCTTAACTCAGGAATGGTGGATCCAGCTGGAAATACCTGTGAGCTTGATGGCTGTCAGAGAAGCCGTAAGAACAGGGAGAGACCCTTTTTGTGAGGGTTGTGCTTGGGAATTAGGGGAACCATCTTTCTAGACCTTTATTAAAACCTGTGCTCCTAGAGGGTACAATGGGGTAGCTGACTCCTGGCTAGGTTTTTGTCACAGGCCAAATTCTTAAGGGTGGTTTGAAACTGAGCTACCGTTTGTGCATAGGCTTCTAAGGAGGAAGTCTCCATATCTAGTAGGAATTCTGAATATAGGAAGAGTGAGCCATATAAGGCCTCCAAGGGACTGAACATTCGCTGAACCATGGGGGCTACTCTAGTCTGGAGTAAGGCAATTGGTAGAGCCTCCTTCCAATTAAGAAAAGTTTCCTGAGTAATTTCTATTTACAAATTCAAAACTTCTGCAAACTTCTACAACCTTCACAAACCTTTCTGCAACTTTTACAAACTTTTCTATTTATTCAGAAATGACTATCTTTAGAATAATTCACTTTCAATCTGTCCTTCAAAATTGCATCTCTATGCCTTATGCCTTCTATTAATAAAACCACACAATATCTTTTCAACTTAATTTGATTTTTTTTAACTGTCAGAAAACCTCAGTTTCTAAAAATGACCAAAAAGTAGCAATCAGCATTCCCTAGATTGAATTTTATAAACACATTGCATGATCTTTAGAAGCACAAGTTCCTCTACTGGCAAACATACTCTCACTTTCATAAAACACACCCCCAATAAAGCACAAAACATTTATTGGCAGCTCCAAATTCACTCTAAAGCCTCTTTGCAATAAGAAGCCAGAAAACAGGTGAACTTGAGATTTACCCAGCATGTCATATTTCATGTTATTTCAAAATATCTAGATATTCAATAATGTTTACCAGAATTGACTAGTTTAGAAAAGAATAACTTACATAAATTAAATTAAGTTGTTCAGATATAGCTAGGGTTTTTTTTCCCTTTTGTTAAGAATTATCTCCCAAAATTTGCATTTTAGTAGATGGCCTAGACAAAAGTTCTTGGAGAAAACCAAGTATTTGCATTTCACAAATGTAGAGGAAGAAAAGCTAGCTTCTTCCAGAAGGACTTCAGTTTTATAAAGTCAGTTACTTATAAGTGTTTTGAAATGAATATAGGAAGTTTTGGAAAAACAAAAGGATTTGGTGGGCTTTGATATTCTGGAGCCACACCTCTATCCTTATAAAGATTTCATTTGTAAAACAAAGTTATTGTTAATACCTGAATAGTTGGTTTACCATTCAAATATTGGCCAGGAACACCATTTTCTCATACCGCTGGATCATTGGCATTCACATGAAAGAGTAAGGGCGTTTGGGAGATCTCTAGCCTGCACTATGAACATTTGAAGTGGGGACCTCGATGTAGGGCTGCCCACTATAATTATCCTAGTTCCTAATAATTGAAGGAGGTCTCTTCTGAGTAGAAGTGTAGAACACTCAGGAAAAGAATTAGTGAAGTAATACCCACCCCTGGGACAACCCAAAGGAAGGATGCAGTTTTTGGTTGCAGGCTTTTAGGCTACCCCTAGAATGGTGCAGGATTGTGAAAAGGGTCCAGAAAAGAACGACAGAATAGGTGGCCCCAGTATCTAATAAGAAAGTCAATGTCCTACCTGTCACATCCATGTGTACCTAGGCTCCAGTCTAGTAACGGTGACCTCTTGAGGCGGGGTTGGCTGGATTTCATAACTTCGGTCCTGTGCCACCATCAGCAAGACATCGGCAGACTTGGGCCCAAGAGTTCTCTGACTCAAGGGACAGAGAACCACCCAGTGGCTTGCCTTTTTGCACTCGTAACGTGGCACTTGGGGTGGCTTGTCACGATTTGGACATTTCTTAGCCCAGTGCCCTGCCTTCTGGCACATGACACTTAGTGTTCTTTGAGGTAGACTGGGAGGGGCTTATGGAGTGTGTTCTTGATTGTCCTGCAAAAGTGGCTAGAAATTGGTCACGCCTAGTCTTCTTCCTCTTCTTCTCCTGAGCCACAGCCTCCCTCTCCTGGCCCCAGCTGTAAAAGACTGTGTTGGTTGTAGTTTACATTTCATCCAAGAAAACTTCAGGCTCCTGAATGAAAATTTCTCTTAATTAAATTGAAAATTACTCCTTTTGTAAATTTCTCCTAATATCAAGGCTGATTGAGTTAAAAATTTGTCTTTCAGTATTACCTGGCCCTAATATGATTCTAAATCTAGATTGGTGTGCTTGATGAGTGACTCTTTTAGCCTTTCTAGAAATGTGGTGGAGTTTTCATCTGGATCCTGACGAACAGCAGAGACCTTGGAATTGTTAATGGCCTTCTGATGGTTGGCCCTAAGTCCTGCTTTAGTGAAGAATAGGAAATTATTCTTTTCCCACTTCTGGGAAGAGCTTTTATAGTCCCATTCAGGATCCATTGGTGGGACTGCTGTTTCTCGTATAGGGTATTCACTATCTGATAAATGTAAGTTGTTAACAATTTTCTGGCCTCTTTTATTACTTTATCCTTCTCAATATCTGATAGAGTCTGCCCCAAGACAATCATAATATCCTTCAAAGTTAGCTCATAAACCAAGCTGAGGTGTTGAAAGCATCTATATATTTATCTGGATTGTCAGAATAGTTCCCTAAATCAGTTTTAATTTGCTTGAGCTCAACAAGAGAAAAGGGTTTGTGGATTAACTGGGGGCCAAACTCTCCCACAGTTCCTACTAGAGATAAGAGCCTTATGGGTGGGGAAGTTTTAAGAGTAGAGGAAGTGGGGGCTGTTGATTGGCCCCAGATATGGGTGCAGTAAAGACGATGGTGGGGGCGGTTCCTGAGTTTCTACAGCTGCAGTAGGCTCTGAAGGGGCCTGGGAATTAGAGGAAAAGTCATCAGGTAAAGTAGTAGTGGAAGTAAGCTTACACTTAGGACATAAATCTTGACCCCTTAGATAAAATAACACCTGTGCATATGAGATTTCAGCCCATTTACCAAGACATTTGCAAAAAAATGTCAAGCTGTAAGAGTGTATTGTAATTTAAGGCCCCATTTAGTGGCCAAACTGAAACTGGAAAAGCCAGCATTTGTGCTGCCTATCACCTACCAGACCCAATAAGCAGAGATAGGGATTGAATCTTCATGGGCACTTAATTCAGATGGCCAGTGATCTGAGAAGATGGCAGGTTTGTACCCTAACAGACCAGCTTATATCTCCTCTCAAGCCAGCCTTTTTATAACACAGAATAAAGTGTGGTGAGGGGTTTTGAAATTCAGGGAAATTAGATGAAAAAACTGCAGCATTCTTGCCCTGGGTTGTTAGCTGTCCCCTGGACGGCAGTCCTCTATCTCTCCCTAGAATACAATGGCTCTGATGTCTCCACTGTGCCCCAGACAGTGGTCTTTAGCTGTGTCCTGGGCAGTGGTCATCTCGCTCTGGAGTACAGTGGCTCAGATACCATCCTGAATGGCTTGCAGTCCTCCTGAGGCACAAAGGTGGAATTGCTTATGGTCTCCTGGAGCAGGGTGGGCCATACTTTCAGTTCCTGGAATAACAGCTTTTACATGCATTGGTTAATAAGCTTATTAGCTATTATTTAAACTAAAATTTTCCAACTTTTCAGTCCCCCATCAAAACCTTCCCATCTCCTAGCCAATATTTAGGCCAGACATTGTTGCAGAAAAATATGTTGACTTTTCTTCAGGGTTTGGGGATCAATCTGAGGCCAACTGCAAAGGATACATCCTGGAGGGGTGCCAGTGGAAATAGACTATTGGCTTCTCATCTGGAAGAGATAGATACCATGAGGTTAGAGAGCCCGGCATCCTGGGGTCTAAACCTGAGGGTTTCAGCATCCTAAAATCTGGGGATCTGGGACTCAGTGTCTTCAGACCCTGGGAAACAGAACAGATGTTTCCATCATGGATAGAGTGGAGGAAGAGGCAAACTATTCTTTCCCTTCCTGAGAGATTGCTTACCATTCATAGAAAGAGTCTTGGCAGTTCCAGCATTCTTTTGGGAGCTGAAAAGCCTTGACCAGAGGTGGGAGCCAAAGAGGCTCAACCAGTGATTGAGGAGAAAATTATATGGGGCTAAGCAGAAAATAGGAAGAGTGGAGCCATGCAGAGCCTAGGTATGAGCATACTGGAGGCAAAAACTCTGGTCCCATTGAATTTGGCCTGTTTGCTGAAGGGATTTTATGGGCTAGATTCCTGATAAAAGCTGTAAAGCTGAGACAAAGTGAGTCTTTAACCACATGTCCTAATGAGATTGTAGGCCTAAACTGAACTGACTAATCCAGTAACAATGACTCTCAAAATGGGGAAATACTCTTCAGGACCAATGCTCTGGACTGGCCCAGTCTCATGGGTCCTCAGGCCTTAAACAAAGGATGTGTCTGAGGAAGAGAGGGATCCCTGTCTCAACAAAGAACCAGAGGGACAGGTTGTAAATTTGTCCCTTGTGCCTCTCAAAGGCACACAGAGAAAGGGTACACTAACTTTTCTGTCCTTTTAAGTTACTTTCAGAAATAGACCTGATTTGAAAAAATGCAAGGGGCCCCTGAAGAGGTAAAATGCAAAGCCTGAGGTGTGGCTGTTGACTGGCAAGAGAGCAGATGCAATAGCTGCCCTGCCTGCAGGATAAGTAGAGAGGATAGAGGTATAAATAGAGTGGCCAAAAGGCAGCAGAAGAAGCGAGATATAAAATGAAAGATGAAGACTTATGAGCAAGGCTAATTGAACAAGAAAGCATGGTTATAAGAAAGAGGCATAGAAAGGCTGTAGTTTTCTGCTGAAGGTTATATACTTGCCTCCTCTTCTCCAGAATTAAACCTAAATGGGGAAAACACCACAGAGGTGGGAGTGTGGTTGCTTTTAAAATGTTCCTTGTTGTGTGGATGTTTGCTTGTGGGTGGCAGGGGAGCTACTGTCCCTTCCCTAGTCCATGATAAGCTTATCCTTTCATGGAAGACTTCTAGCAGTGAGCCTCCTAGTGGCTTATAAATGCTTGACCCATGCTTGCAGGGTACGGCAATTTCTTGAGAGGAAGATAGTAAGATATCCTCAGCAAAACCAAAAATGGTAGGCCTGCCATATGACCATAAAGAGGGCCAGGAAACATAAGAGCTTGAAAAGATCAAGGATGCACAGTGACATGGTGAAAAAAAAATTGTGGTGGAGGAGACTTACCCTATCCAGTGATCTGAGTTACAGCAGCAAAAGATGTTATACAAGCTGAGTTATTCTTACTGACACAGTAAAGAATTACAGATCAGCAAGACAAAAGTGGATGAGTAAGAAGTAAGAGTTTTAGCATGTCCTCAAGGGAGAGAATGGGTCTGCAGTGAGTGGTGAGAAAACTTTAGTTTCTTCTGTGCATACCCTTTTGCATATTTCTACTTGACTGCCCACATGGGGAGGAGGGAGGAGGAGTAAAACCTCAGTGGAAATTTTGCTATTTTACAACAAGGGTGGCTAACTGAAACTATTTCAACTATTTGGCCTGGGTCAACAAGAGTGGTTCTTCCCCTTCCTCCTTCCTCCCACGGCTCATTTCTAATGGCTGCCTAACAAGCAGATAATGAAATACCAGGAAATGAGAATGGCCATCATAAACAAATCAACAAACAAAAAGTGTTGGAGAGGTTGTGGAGAAAAGGGAACCCTGGTACACTGCTGGAGGGAATGCAGATTGGTGCAGCCACTGAGGAAAACAGTATGGAGTTTTCTCAGAAAACTAAAAATAGAACTGCCTTTTGACCCATCAATTCCACTGCTGGGACTACACGCTGAGAATCCTGAAACACCAATTCAAAAGAACCTATGCACTCCAGTGTTCATAGCAGCACAATTCACAATAGTCAAGTGCTGGAAGCAACCTAAGTGCCTATCAGTAAATGAGTGGATCAAAAAACTGTGGTACATTTACGCAATGGAATTCTTTTTTTTTTAATACTTACTTTATTGTTGTTCAATTACAGTTATTTGCAACGTCTCCCCTCCCCTCCTACGTTCCCTTCCAGCCCCTCCTCCCCTTCCTCCTCCCCCTTAGTTCTGTCTGTGTGTCCACTACCGTGATTCCTGAAAACCCTTCTCCCCATTGTCCCCTCCCCCCTGGCTATTGTTAGACTGTTCTTAATTTCAATGTCTCTGTTTATGTTTTGCTTGCTTTCTGCTTCTGTTGATTATGATCCAGTTAAAGGTGCGATCATATGGTATTTGTACCTCACCGCCTGGCTTACTTCACTTAGCATAATGCTCTCCAGTTCCATCCATGCTATTGCAAAGGGTATAAATCCTTCTTCCTTTCTGCTGCGTAGAATTCCATTGTGTAAATGTACCATAATTTCTTGATCCATTCATTTGTAGATGGGCACTTAGGTTGTTTCCAGCATTTGGCTATTGTGAATTGTGCTGCTATGAACATTGGAGTGCATAGGTTCTTTTGAATGATTTTTCAGGATTCTTAGGGTATAATCCCAGTAGTGGAATTGCTGGGTCGAAAGGCAGTCCCATTTTCATTTTTCTGAGGAAGTTCCATACTGTTTTCCACAATGGCTGCACCAGTCTGCATTCCTACCAACAGTGCAGTAGGGTTCCCTTTTCTCCACATCCCCTCCAACAGATATCTGTTGCTTTGTTGATGATGGCCATTCTGACTGGTGTGAGGTGATATCTCATTGTGGTTTAATTTGCATCTCTCTGATGGTTAATGATGTTGAGCATATTTTCATATGGCTCTGGGCCCTCTGTATGTCCTTTTTCGAGAAGTGTCTGTTCATGTCTTTTGCCCATTTTTTAATTGGGTTTTTTGTCTTCCTGGGGTGGAGTTGTATGAGCTCTTTATATATTTTGGAGATCAGATCCTTGTCTGAGGTATCATTGGCAAATATGTGTTCCCATACGGTTAGTTCCTTTTTTATTTTAATACTATTTTCTTTAGCCCCACAGAAGCTCTTTATTTTGATAAGGTCCCATTTGTTTATTCTTTCCTTTATGTCCCTAGCTCTAGGGGACATATCATTGAAGAAGTTGCTGCGTGGAATGTCTGAGATTTTCCTACCGATGTTTTCCTCTAGAACTTTTATGGTGTCATGACTTACATTTAAATCTTTTATCCACCTTGAATTTATTTTTGTGTATGGTGTAAGTTGGTGCTCGAGTTTCATTTTTTTGCAGGTAGCCATCCAGATTTCCCAAAACCATTTGTTGAAGAGGCTATTCTTATTCCATTTTATGCTTCTGCCCCCTTTGTCAAACATTAATTGCCCATAGAGACTTCGGTTTATTTCTGGGCTCTCTATTCTGTTCCATTGGTCTATCTGTCTGTTTTTATGCCAGTATGAAGCTGTTTTGATTACAGTGGCCTTGTAATATAGTTTAATATCAGGAATTGTGATCCCTCCTGCTTTGCTCTTCTTTCTCATAATTGCAGCTGATATTCGGGATCTTTTATGGTTCCATATAAATTTTTGAAGTGTTTGTTCTATATCTGTGAAATATGCCATTGGTACTTTGATAGAGATTGCATTGAATCAATAAATTGCTTTGGGGAGTATGGACATTTTGATGATGTTGATTCTTCCAATCCATGAGCATGGTATATGTTTCCATTTGTTTGTGTCTTCCATGATTTCTCTCTTCTGTGTTGTGTAGTTTTCTGAGTACAGGTCTTTTAACTCCTTGGTTAGGTTTATTCCCAGGTATTTTATTTTTTTTTTTTGTTGCTATATCAAATGGGATTTGTTTCCTGATTTCTGTTTCTGCTGTTTCACTGTTGGTATACAAAAATGCCTTTGGTTTCTGGATATTGACTTTGTATCCTGATGTTTTGCCAAATTCAATTATTAGATCGAGTAGCTTTTTGGCGGAGTCTATAGGATTTTCTAAGTATACTATCATGTCGTCTGCAAACAACGACAGTTTTGTTTCCTCCTTTCCAATT
>PVJI01014437.1:0-44202 GCA_004026765.1 Micronycteris hirsuta
CTAGCAACATAGAGGAAGTTTAACAAATCAAGGGAACTCCTTAGAAACATTTTCCTTTAAATAGACATGAATTAGAGTTTACACATTCATAAGAGATTGTTCGTGATCATGTGTAGATAATTTTCCCCAATCATTCACAATCTTTTGTCTCTGATTTTGAACAAGAAAATGGCACATGTTATGAATATGAAAATGAAAACTTTCTGAGCAAACCCCTCAAGTGGAGAGGAATTACAAGATTACAATTACAAGTTTCTTGGCTGATTGAGAGTAACAAGAAAGCAAATTACCACCTTTTGATTGTTTCATTGCCAGTAAATATTGTGCGGCAGGGCCTTCACTTATGGGAGTGTTAATTTCTTCGTCCACAAGGCTGTTCAGGCAAGGCGAGTGAACAGTGACGAAAATGCATTCCATGTTGTGTTTGCCAAGCCATGAATCCTGGTGAATGAATCTGTCGTTCTGGAAATGAATGGACACATTTGCTTTAATTAGTGCTAAGTCTCCCAGTAGCCTTGTTGAAAGCTTAGTGCTATGCTTTAAGGAGCACTTATGAGCTCCTGGAAAATAGGTCCAAGTTAGTGTGTATGTGTGTGTGTGTCTGTGTGTGTATCTCAGAAGACTTCCTCTGAGAAAGGACTCAGATGAGTTTATGCTCTTTTAATGCTAGATTGATTTCAGTAATGTTTAAATCCAATTAAGGAAATGTTGAATTAAATTTTAGATGATACTAATTTTTAACTTTTATTTATTTATTTATTTTAGCTTTCTATGGTATGTGTTTCCATAAATTCTGCTTTTGGTTGTGCATATTTTAATTATACTTACTAATGAGGGGATTGTTAGGTAGTCATGTTTTAACTGTGGTCAAAAATTATGCAGACAACTGTGTACATAGCTACAATCTTTTGGTTTACATTTCCTGTAAAATTCCTGGTGTTTTGTTTTTTAAACTAAAAATGAGGTAGCGGTATCTTTTCTTACTGTACCTTCATTGTAAGAATATAAAGTTGATATTGAAAATTCAAATTTATGCTATGGTGGTAATGTCAGAATACATAAAATTTCAGAAGTTCTAATAATTATTTTCTTTGCTTGAAAGAACTAATGAATTTCAAGCTTTAAAATATAAAAAACCTATGTTTTTCAAAAATGTAAATGAAAAAGAAATATGTATTGCAAAATGTAAAATTACACAAACAATTCTTTCTGTGTGAGAGCATGCACGTGCTTGTGCCTTAACTGATTAAGAATACTGTTTGTGTGGAAGTTTAGAATTCTATGTGCTTTTCAGGACAGATTTTAATGATTTTTTTCTTTTGAAGGGTGCAGTCAGTCCAAGCAAGCACATCAGTAATAAAGCTTTCACTTTTCCTTTTGAATATGGCTTCTTAGCTCTACCTGCGTCTTGCTACATCAAAGTAAAAACACATTGCTCACTATTTCATATTGCATAAAAGTATTATTTAAGTTAAAAGTTAAGCCCTGGCTGGTGTAGCTCAGTGGATTGAGCATGGGCTGGGAACCAAAGGTCACCGGTTTGATTCACAGTCAGGGCACATGCCTGGGTTGTGGGCCGGGTCCCCAGTGGGGGCCATGTGAGAGGCAACCACACATTGATGTTTCTCTTCCTCTCTTTCTCCTTCCCTTTCCCTCTCTTTGAAAATAAATAAATAAAATCTTTTAAAAAAGTTAATTATTAGGTTGACTTTATCTGGAATAAGGGGAACTCAAATTCATGACCGGCTGTTGGCCAGTGTTCCAATTTAGATGACCCTTTTTTCCTTGACATTCTTCTCTTTCAACAACTGTTCTTTCTTCCTTCCCTTCCCTCTAAACCATCCCTCATGTCCAGGTGATCCATATTTCAGGTCTTCATGCAATACACTGTTCTCAGCACTGCAAATGTTCCCACCTAGGGTGGCTACTGTCCTGCTGCCCAGCATGGATAGGTGTCTGTGCGGCAGTCATCTCCACAAGATCCGACGTGTCCTGCTAAACTGATAAACTAATCCTTGCTAGTGCCTTCCAGCAAAATATGCTCTTGATCATGCATTTTAATCATTCTTTATATAAACAATACTCTTCTTTCACTAAATATTTAATTATTCTAATATTCAGGTTTTCTTCAGTGATAGAGACATTTTTGAGCTTCTAAGATCAGACAGCATAGTTGATTACCCATGTAATTTTAGGGTTTAACTTAGAAATGAAACACTCATCTGAGAGTCAAAAATTTTGCTTTCTGGTCTCAACTACAGCATTATGCACCTGTCAGGTCGTGGAAAGGCCCTGCGCCTCTCTGATGTTCATGCCCCTTATTTCTACACTACTGAGAACATTGGAACTGGTCATTTTTTCAATCCACCCTTCTGTAGCATTTCAGGTGTGTTTCTTTATGAGTCTGTAATTTTATAACAGTGCATCTCCAGAAGAGGGAGTTTGAACATGGACCATTTAATTATTTCAGTCCATTCAGCTTAATTCAAGGACCAGGGGACCACATCTTCAAATCCCATTCTTTAGGTAATCAGAGTATTATAAAGTGCATGCTTAAATGAAACAAAACAAAGCTCAGAGATGTCAATGAGCTGCTTAGAGATGTCTCAAAGCTCAGAGAATTACAATGTCTTTCAAACTTCGCATAGCTAGTAAATTTTGAATGATGAATAGAGATGAATTTTCTGATTTCTAATTCAACCAAGGTTAAAATGAAAATGTTCTACTCTGGGGCAGATTTCCAGAGATTATTTCTCATTCTCTGCAAGAATTAACACTTGTGCCTGCTTAATGATTTGTTAATGCCAACTCTTTCCACTATGAACATGTAGTAGTGCTTACTCTACTATAAGCAGTTGGCTATTGTGCTTGTGCAGTGCATTGTGGCTGCTCTTACCAGCCTGCCTTGGCACTCAGACCCTTTCAGTAACAGATTCAGTGTTTGCCTGCATTAATTACAACACTTGCTTATCACTTTTATTATCTTTATAATGCCTAAGGCCAAGATTAGGAGGGAAGAAGGGAAGGATGGAGGGAGGAAGAGAGAGAGAGAGAGATACCAAGAGACTGTCTCTAGGTAAATAGTTAAATAGGTGGGTGGAGGGAGATGAGCTTTATAGAGGAATGAACAGTAATTAGAAAATCAAGCTGAGCCTGATCACCTCACGGTTGAAAAACATAACACACCCCAAAATCATTTTCTATATTTTTCCAAATGGGAAACTGCCTCTTCACCAACTCTGTGAAAAACTGCGCAAGTCAGAGATTTTAAAAATAAGCGATGAGACTTGAGACAGTACTTCTGTGTTTTCATTTCTGTTGTTTACACCTGGAACTGCCTGGTTGGGTTCATTACGTTCCTCGTATGGTATGTCTCCCCTTGTTTTAGACAACAGTCTTCTCTTAAATGTTTAACCTGTGGGTGCAGTCTTTTCCCCTTTATTACCACTCCCTTCCCATCTTATGGGCGACCGTGCCAATATAGATACTGGTATTTGTTGTTGGTTTGTGACCGTGTAAAAATACGTATTATTTTGTTTGAGTATATAACTAATTTGCATAAGTATATAGGTATACACTTGAGTGGTATTATGTTGTATATCATTCTATTTTTAGTATGACTCAGTATTGTTATTTTACATGAAATGATCTTTTTAGATCTGTATAGTATGCGCACACCTGGTTCACTAGCCTTTGACGACGGCATGGTGTGTACCCACCACATACAGGGTGGGGAAAGTAGGTTCACAATTGTGAGTGTGCAACGGACAGTGAATTCTCATGTTATTATTTATTCATTATTGTGTTATTTTCTGTAAAAAACTGTAAATCTATTTTTACCCATCCCGTATTATCTCACCACTTTTCTAGACATGGAGGCCTTGTTTCCATCTCCTTACCACATGCACAGGACTGCAACGAATGACCTGTATATTCCCTTACAGACCATGGGGACCTGTGCAAGGACATGCACTGAGCCTTGTCTGGTTAGCCAGAGTGCGACTGCTCCCTGATAGAGTGTGCATCTCCTTGTCTTGGGCACGCCAATCTCACCAACGTCGTGTAAAGCTCATTCCTCCAGTAACACTTGCCATTATCCAGTCTTCTAGTTATAGCCTGCCTAAAATGTTTAAATTGATCTGTCTTTATCTTAATTTGAATTAACATGAATAAATTAAAACTTTTAGTATGATTATTTGAGTTTTGAATTTTATTTTTTAAAGTTTAACTAGTTGATTTGCAAATGCACAGTGACAATTCTAGACATTATATTCTTATTGATTTCAGGCATTTCAAATATCTTCTTTTTTAAATTTTTAAAATATTTAAAAAACATTTTATTTATTTATTTTAATTACTTTATTGTTGTTCAGTTACAGTTGTCTGCATCCTCTCCCCTCCTCCCACCCCTCCAATCCAGCCTCCCTCCCCTGCCCCCACCCTCCCCCTTGGTTCTGTCTATGTGTCCTCCATAGTGGTTCCTGAAAACCCTTCACCCCATAGTCCCCTTCTTCCTCCCCTCTGGCTATTGTTAGATTGTTCTTAATTTCAATGTCTCTGGTTATGTTTTTCTTGCTTTTTTCTTTTGTTGATTATGTTCCAGTTAAAGGTGAGATCATATTGTATTTGTCCCTCACCGCCTGGCTTATTTTGCTTAGATACCACCTCATACCACTCAGAATGTCCATCATAAACAAAGCAACAGATAACTGTTGGAGGGGATGCAGAGAAAAGGGAACTCTTCTGCACTGTTGGTGGAAATGCAGACTGGTAAAGCCATTGTGGAAAACAGTATGGAATTTCCTCAGAATACTAAAATTGGAACTGCCTTTTGACCCAGCAATTCCACTGATGGGATTATACCCTAAGAGTCCTGAAACATCAATTCAAAAGAACCTATGCACCCCAATATTCATAGCAGCACAATTTACAATAGCCAAGTGCTGGAAGCAACCTAAGTGCCCATCAACAAATGAGTGGATCAAGAAACCATGGTGCATTTACACAATGGAATTCTATGCAGCAAAAAGAAGGAGCTTATGCCCTTTGCGACAGCATGGATGGAACTGGAGAGCATTATGCTAATCAAATATCTTCTTTCAATATATATGTATCCTTCAAATTTGTCCATTGTGTTCTATATATTCCCCTAATATATCTATACCATGGTGCCCTCACGTTAAGAAGAAATTAGAATAATGTATATATATGAACAACACGGCTTTCTAGGAGGAATCTAACAGAGGTGCTGGAGCAGGTGTGTTAGAGACCTAAAGCTATTAGAGCATGTTAAAGCCAGATGGAGGAGCCAAAGAAGAGCCTTCCCTCATGAAAACATAGCGATCAAAATGATTAGTTTTTGAATATGGTTGAATTTATCAAATTTTGGTTAGTGTTTCTTAAATTCTTTCACACTCCTAATTTAAAAAGATATTCTCTGACATTTGTGTGTCATATACAAAAATGATGTATGTTATACATATTTTGTGTTAACTTTTAGTTATGAATATAGATACATAGATATACATAATACAATTTAAATCTGTAATTCATATAGAATATAACTTTTATGTAATATTAGATGAGTATCTACATAGAGTTCTCTTTAAATAATGAACCAGTCTCCCACCACCACCCTTGCAACTGTGCATATTTCCCATTGACTTGTGTTGCCCACTTTCTGTGAAGTTCCTGTAAAGCCATGGAAATTAGTTCTTTTCAATGAATATTTTGTTTTTTCCTCCCACTGGAATTCTGTTTCTTTACCTTCCCAGGACCTTAGACTGTGCTATCAGTATCTTCTCATAAAATAGATTCAATTTGTTAACAAAATTCAAAGAGTTCTGGGAACTTGAACAAAAACAGCTCTGAATAGCATGTGCTATGAACTGGGGGAGTCTCACTGGGCCTTAGCAGCTCCTACACGTGGCATCGTTCATGTGGACTGAAGATTCCTTGTTATCAGAGGATATCTTGTCACTCCAGGCACCTTTTCAACATTGCCTTCCCCAGATGGGGGTCACTCAAGCAACTTTATTGCTGAGTTGTTTTTACAGTCACATATGTTCATATATAAGGGAAATGAAAATATTGAATTATACAAGGGAACAACAGAAAAAGAACATGATTTAAGTATATATCACTTTCCTTTGTAAAAACAATGGTGAAGATCATTTCAATGTCAAAGAAATTGAGAAGACAGAGAATAGGAGAATTGTCTCCTCCTTTCGCACTGGGAGGGGTTCGCCCTCGCAGCCCAGCACCAGTGGCAGCAGTAGAGGTTTCATAGGATGTATCTCTTCACTATTTATAGAGGTGTGGTGCCTGGAGCATTTCATGATCATTTTTATTTGCACCAGTCAACCCTCATTAGCCTACTTTCCTAGGACAATAGAATTATAAAATCACTATGCCAGTCTGCCCTATCTTTTTCCGCTAATAACTTTTGATCCCAGAGGCTAATTTCAACCAGACCTGACAGAGTGGCAAAGGGCTTATCATTTCTGTAAAAACAAAGACACCCACAGGAAAGTATGACAACCCACACACCTCAAACCAAGCACAGACCTAACAGAGATGTAGGCTTAACTAAAAAGACTGATGTGTGCAAACAGATTACACACAAATTTGTTGGGTGAGCTTGAAAATAGCCTAATTTCAGCAAAGGATGTTTCATTGCAATAGTCTGTTTGAAATATATTTAATAAAACTCAGATCCAAGAGCCTGCTCACATTATCTAGCAAAAGTATTATTAGTTAAGAAATATAAAAATCTTATAGCATATTTTGTAAGCTACCTCAGTTTATCATTAACAAAAATCATATATATTGCAAGTATATTTATGTAAAAATGTAAAAAGGAAAGGATATATAAAATCATAATTCATTCATTGCTGTTTTTACTTTATTATTGACTTACTTTCCAACCATATCTTCTTTTCTTTCTCTTTTTTTATTGTTGTTCTATTAGAGTTGTCCCAGTTTTTTTCTGTTTCTCTCCCCTGGTATCCATCTCCCCAGCTCCCAAGTCTGTCTCCACCCTGTTGTCTTTGTCCCTGGGTCATTTATACTTGTTCTTTAACTAGGCCCTCCTCCTTTATCCCCCTCTCTCCTCCCCTCTGGTCCTTGTCAGTTTGTTCCATGTTTCCATGCCTCTGGTTCTATCTTGCTTAATTGTTTCTTCTGGTCATTAGGTTCATATTATAGGTGAGATCATATGGTATTTTTCTTTCACCACCTGAATTATTTCACTTATCATAATGCTCTCCAGTTCCATCCATGAGGTTGTGAAAAGTAGGAGTTCCTCCTTTCTTTCTGTTGCATAATATTCCATGTGTAAATGTACCACAGTTTTTCTTTTTTTAAGATTTTATTTATTTTTAGAGAGAGGGGAAGGGAGGGAGAAAGAGAGGGAGAGAAACAGCAATGTATGGTTGCCTCCCACATGGCCCTCACTGGGGACCTGGCCTGCAACCCAGGCATGTGCCCTGACTGGGAATCGAACCAGTGGCCCCGTGGCTCCCAGCCTGCACCCAATCCACTGAGCTACACCAGCCAGGGCAATGTACCACAGTTTTTTGATCCACTCTTTTACTGATGGGCACTTAGGCTATTTCCAGAACTTGGCTATTGTAAATAATGTTGCTATGAATACAGGGGTACATAGGTTCTTTTGAATTGGTGTTTCAGGAGTCTTAAGGTATAATTCTAGCAGTGGTATTGCTGAATCAGAATGGCCATCATTAACAAATCCATAGACAACAAGTGCTGATGAGATGTGGAGAAAAGGGAACCCTAATGCACTATTGGTGGGGATGCAGATGGGTGTGGAAAACAGTGTGGAATTTCCTCAAACAACTAAAAATGGAACCAATTGTACTTTCTTAAAACTGATTTTCCTGTATTAAAATTTTAATGACTGTGGTTCTATATAATGATTCTATTTGACAAACATTTTTCATATTTTTGTGTTTTTCTGAAATTTATTCTGAGGAGTCACCAGCCACTGATTTTTTTATTGATATATACTCCCAAGTTTCTCATATTTCTGTGTCTTTTGTTGCTTTGCTTTTGTTATTGGATTATTTGAAACATATTTACACACCTGATAATCACTAAGTTTTCATGTAAAGCAATGGTATTTTAACTAAGACCACCACTCCCACATGAACACATAATTATAAGAACTGATTTTTGAAGACACTTACATATTATCATTCTTATTTGGTTTACATTTGACTTTATGACTATACTTGCTTTTAATTATACTTTTTGTTTATAGAACAGGAGGTTTTGATTTTATAGGACCTATAGATTATCTCCTCTCCATATCACATATATACAGTGGAGATTGACACATTTATTAGGCAAGTGTTGAGCTAATGTACATACTCTATATACAAGCAAAATCGTCTGGGGAGAACTGATGGATATGCTGGTCAGCTGAGTTAGAGTTTCAAAGTTAGAGTACGTCAGATGACTAGAACAATCTCTGATGGGACCAGATGCCAACAACAGGTCATAAAACTGCTGAAAGAGAAATCAACAAGAGAGCAGGAGGGAGGCCTCTCCATTAAAGACTGAGGTAAAATGGAAATTTAATTCTGGGTCTGCATCCTTTAAACAAAAACACTTTCTGACCCAAGCATCCTGACCTGGCAGGAAAATGTCTTCAGTGAATGATTGTGTTCTAATAACTGACATCAATTTTATACAAAAGCACACGAGATAAGAGTCCTTCCTTGCTCACAGAGCTACTGTGTCTCCATTAAGGAACCGCCCCAGGAGCGATGGTAGCAACACAACAAGAGGGAGAGCTTGAGTCGCAGAGATCTGGTCTTCAGCGGTCCACCACCTAGTGCCACTGCTCTGCTTTCACAAGGAGCCAGGACAGGGGCATTTCTTAGGAAGAACCAGAGTTTTTGTTTGTTTTTATTTTGACTTTGTAATACTAATTTTTCTCTACTAAAAATAATAGTGATATAGCCCAACTTCAGGAACCATTCAGAAATTGAGGCAGAGATCATAGATTCTCCTACTTTTATTGGCTAGGCTAGAATAAGTATGCACTCTCTAGAATGCTTTTTTTCCCCTCCCTCCCTATTTTCTCCCCTCCCTCCTCTCCTTTCGTCCTTTCTTCCTCCTTCTTTTTGGTTTGTAATTTTCTTTGCCTTGAAAAAAATATTTTTATAGAAGCAATCTAAATTACCTTGCAATATTTTAATAATTTTTGAAATTTTGCTATGTATATTTTACTCTTCAACTATATAGCAGTATTTTATATTTGAAAGATTAATGTATTAACATTTTGCTAAGTCTTTATCTAGTAACCTGTTTTAGGCAACATTGTGTTTTCTGTACATTTCTGTCTTGATGTATTTGATATAGTTTCTTCATTTTACCTGAGATATTATATAATTTTAGTAAACAGTCATTATTTTTGTCAATGTCCTTACTTAGAGATAGTTAAGTGACTTTCTTCCTTCCTTCTCTCCTTTTCACTATTAAAAGAAATAGTGCCATGACCTTTTCTCATACAGATTTTCTATACTCAGTGTCAGAGAGTTTCTCCAGGGTAGACGTAAGAGTGGAATTGCTTTGCTAAGGATATGTGAGTTTTAAAATTTCTAGATATTACTGAATCATCTTTTAAAATGATCTTAATAATTTTGATTTCACATTTTCTTAATGTTATTAGATTGAAAACACTGTCAATTTTAGATATCTTATTTTTTTCATTATGAGAACTAGCAATCTTTTCCAATATTAATTGACCATTCAGTTTTCTCTCCCAAGTTGTATGTTCATACTCTTTGCTCTTTAAAAAAAAAAATCAGGTTTTGGCTTTATAAAATAATTTGTGGGGTATTTATGTGTTTGTGTGTATAGTTGAAATGGTCCCCGCAATAACCCGTATATCCTAAAATTCACATCCTTGAGTAGTTTCCCACACTGAGTTATCAAATAATGGTTTGTCCTGTTCTGGTGGTAGGTCATAACTTTTTTTAGCTTTCACCTTAGTCTTTTGGAACACACCACTTGGAGCCCTGAGCTGCCATGAAAGAACTCACACTACCGTGTAACTGCCATGCTAGAAACATGCAGAGAGAGCACAGGGAAAGTTCCAAAAAGTATATTAAGAAGATGCCCATGGTACATGATGGAGAAACAAACCATCCTGCCCGCCACTGCGGTATTGCAAAATCCTATAGTGCAAATTAGTGAGCAAAATTAATTAATTCTATTTTAAATCACTTTATTTGGGAGTGATTTTTGAATTATAATATACAAATTATCTATCTATTATCTATGTAATTATCTATCTATCTGTTTATCAACTATCATCTTTATCATTCTTGTAGCTATCTACTATCTAGATAACTGTATATACACATCTATATTCTGAATACTAATCTTTTATTTATATGGGATAAAACTTTCTTTTACTACATTATATCATTTTTTCACATTGTTTTTGATTTTTTCAAGCTCATATGTTTTCATGTTATACAAATTTGTGTTATTTTCTTTAGATTTTTGCTTTTTGTTTTTACAAATAAATTCTTTCTTACTCTAATGGTATAAGGATAGGCTTATATCCTATAATATAAGTTTTTCAGTGTTATTTTTTACCTTTAGTGACTGAAATTTCTGGAAGTTACTTTTTGAGTAGGGTATGATTTAATTTTATCTTTTTCTATGGATAACTTTCATGTGAATAATTTTCCTCATGTGTTCATTAATTAACACATTTTTTATGATTTATGTTCACCTTTTATCTTGCTACTTGCATTATCTATGAAACTGTTTTTGGCTTCTTATTTTATTCCATTTACTTGCCAGTGTTGCAAATGTCTTCCACATTCTGGTAACAGCCTCCTTGTATCTGGTAGTTACAGTCTCATTTAATTCTTACTTCTGTCAGTTATTTTCTTCTATTTTTTTGACTGCTTAAGTTCCTTCTCTTGCGCTATAAAATTGGACAGTTAATCAACATCTACAAAAAACCTGTTAGGGTTTTTATTAAAATTCCATTATTATACAAATTAATGATGGAGATGAATGACATAGCTGTTGTATTTCCTAATCTATGTTGACAATTCTTTGTTTATGTGGCTCTTCACAACAGGGATATTTGAAAATATCAGGGTTGAGGGAAGATTATATTTTATTTTCTTGAGGTGACGCTGCAAGACATGGTTACTATAAGAGACGATCTAATTCTGGGTGGGAAAGTGAACAGCGTAAGCCTCAAAGTTAATTTTAATTTTAAATTTAAATTTCTTTAATTTTAAATTTCTAGGTAGTAAGATGAGTTATGCAGACTTTGCATGTTATTTTAGCCCTTTCTAATTGTAAGCCTTTAGAAAAATTGTTACAAATATTCTGATCATCCTTTTATTATCTGGAAATTGGGGTTGGCCATACTTACTTCAAAGGGTGCTTGGAAGAATCAACCAAACACTTCATATACTACCTGTTTTTCAGCCACTCAACACACTTAGTTCTCTTTCCCATCTCTGTAATAATTTACAATGCCCTAAGAGACAAAGGTGTTCTTCATAAAGAAATCATTGTCACAACATTTTTAATGGCAGCCTTAAATCAATGTGATGAACTATCAAAATCATTTCTCAAACTTTACATTAAAAAACATATGTTTCTGGCACCCTGAGGCTAGATTAGTTCAGATGATTGCACAGGCATGGTTTCTGAGGAAGGGGTCTTATTTATAAAATGTCCATTTCAGACCTCTCTTAAGGAGTTCTTGTCAGAAACTTTTACTATGCTAATTCCATGGATTTGAAGCATGAGATAAAGTATAGGAGAAGCTGTTTGTTTTCTTTAGAATCATTATCTATTAATATATTTACAAAAAACAAATGGAACTGCTACAAATTTTTTTAAAAAATCATCATAATGAATACTATGAATCTTTTGCAATTTTTCTAATTCAAGTGTATCAAAAGTCCAGAAATAACAAAATTAAAACCTCTACATCAACAAAATAGAATTTAGTTAGAGTTTATTGTATACCTAAGAATAGTTCATGAGCTGGGAGGTTTTAAACAAAAACTGATATGAAACCCAGAGATATGACATTATAGGATAGATTACAAAGTGAAAATGAGGAAATTTTTAACCTTTTTAATGATTGGTTATTACCAGGGGGTTCCCAGCTGGCAGGGAATTGGTAAAAAGTGATTATCTTATATTATTTTCAGGAATTTTCTTCTATGACTATAAGACACATTTGTAAAAAGTAACCTAAGTTTCACTTATGTTCATGAAATAACTAGATTTAGTTTAGCTTGCATAGCTTAAATGGTTTTGTCTGTTTAGGGAAATCTTAAGTCAGGTCTTCTTTTGTATTTAATTTTAATAAGTGCATCAAGCTTGTCACCTTTGCCAGAACCATTTTCTCTACCTCATTTCTCATATCTCTCTTTCTCCGTATCGTTATCTCTACCTATTTTTCAAGGGAACATAGATTAGTATTATTACATCAAAATTGTAAACACATTTCTCAGCCATTTATTTCCCAATATGCATGTTCTTCTATTACACTAAATATTATTGGTGAATTGATTATGACTGGGGTAAAAAATCCTAAATTAGATTAAAGATATTTCTGGCCATCTTTTTAATCTTAAATGTTTTTTTTTTTTTTTCTTAATTTTCTCCCCACTACCACATTTTTTCTCTCCAGAAGTTGTTTTCTATTTTCTCTTTGTTCAAAAACACACAGAGAGAAAAATATGCAAGAATGACATACTTCCTGAATATAGTAATGTGGGATTTACAGGGAAAACAAAGCAAATCTGGCTTTTCTACAGATGCGTTTCCACCCTTCCATTTTTTTTTTCCCCCATTGGAAATAAAAAGAAAACGTTAGGGAAGAAATCCAAATCAGAGCATTTATCCCAATGCCAATAATTTAATTCCAATTTTTCTGCTGCTCCAAAGAATTTTTTCCTCCAAACTTCTCACCATTACTTTCTACTCAGGAACAAAAATACATAGAAACAGAAAGTTGAGAATAACGATACTAGGTAATTTAAATATATAACAAATGGTTGTCAAACTATTATACTTTAAGTCCATTATTTTGACCTTTTTTTATTATTGCAAATAAAAATAGAGTAGGAATCATGCCACTTTGTGGTGTTAAAAACTGTAGGTAAACTGAGTAAAAATCCCCAGTGGCTTCTCATTAAATATAGAATAGAACTCAAACTTCCTTACCAGGAACTGCTGGGCCCTCCAGATGTAACTGGATCCTTCCGGTCTTTTTCCTCACTCTTTCCAGTCCAGCACAAAGACCCCTTTGTTTCCTTGAACTTCCTTTGTTGTCTTGTTCCTGCCTTAAGGCCACTTGCTGTCCCTTTGTGAGCACAGTCCCCCAGCACTCCCAGATTTTCACAAAGCCAACCTTTAAATATTCTTCTCTTCTAACAGCTCACTCTCATCTAGACACTGTCACATTATTCTTTTATTTTCTTTACAATATTTATCACTACTTGAAATAATCTATTTACTTTTTACTTGCTATTTTCTGTCCAGCTCGGTAGAATTTAAGTTTCATGAGAGAAGGACACTAGTTACTTTTGTTCTCTTCCCTCACAACACCTAAGTGAGTTCCGTCCTTGAACAGGCTCTTGATAAATACTTTTGAATGTGTGACTTAATGCATACCTGCCTTTAATATAAAGGTAGCATTTTTACACTATTTATGCCAGACACTGAGAAGCACAATTTCTCATATATTGGTTTACATTAATAATCTGTTTTTTTCCAGAAATGATATATTTACTCTATCAAAAATTTGGTGGCAATGAAAAACATTCCTTTATTATTATGTTACTATTATTTAATTGAGTAGAATAATTGTGCAATTTTTACTTCTTAAAATAATTTTCCATTGTGCATTCATTAAAATGATTTATGAAGAAAAACTTGGAGTTTTAACAGTAATTAAAACAAAACCTAGGGGAGAAGAAGAGAAAAAAGAAAGAGAACATGGGAATATGAATTGATGATGATGGGGTGATAAAAATTCCTGTGCTGCACATCTCAACCAGTGGACTTTTATCCCAACTCCTGGCATGCTTCCCAAATGCCATCCTCACGTTCAATGCCACATTCTCAAGTTAGCATTTTTCTACGGCTTCATTCATAGGTCAGTGATTCTTGCTGCCATCTTGGCATCAAGTTATTTGACATCTTCCTCTTTCTGATGGAAACTTAGGGGCTTTCAAGATAATTTGATGAACAATCTTAAACTAACTTGCCAATAAGAGATGCTTAAGTTTAAGCATCTTGTCCTAGGTCTTTCCACTTAAGTCTATTTTAAAAACTGCCATGCTTCAAGCTGTGTACTGCCTTGACTTATGAATAAATGAATGTCCCTTATGGTGGGAATACCAAGAGAGCTGGAAGGGATGATTGTTTGTTCTTTACCCTGCAGAGCATGTAAATAAGGGTATGCAGTGACTAACGGGGCATTATGGTTTTCTTTTTGAATGATCTTGTATAGTCGGTCCATTTGTTCATTTATCCAAAAATTGAATATCACTGTTCTTCCTCATCTTTCTGTATGCAGCATAAGAGAAGGAAAGTTACTAAACCTGAGGAAAATCACCCTTTACTTTATAGGGACAAAGTTACACAAACACATGAACAGTGCTTTTCTCTTTTTCTCATTTTTTCTTTGGCTTTCCATTAGTCATGGTTCAGTTGCTGCCTGATTGTCTTTAATTTCTAGTATATTCTTTCAAACGGGTGAATGTAAAGAAGTAATGCTAGGTCAATTATATTTGATTTTCATAAGGATATCAGGTTCTTTCAGGTTCTCAAAGACTGTTGGCTATAACCTGCCACCTAAAAGATCAGCTTCTCTAGTATGACCTGATTTCTTGAAAAACTGATATATATACACAAGAAATCTTGAACAATTGCATAGACATTGTTTTGATGATATAACACAGGGGAAATGGAAAATCGATACAAGTTTGTGGAGTCAAATGCTGATTTAAAGTTCTATTTTATTATTAAAAAGAAACTTTCCAGTCCAATTTTTACAATAGATACTGCACACCTATTGTTTATATAGTTTTATATATCCATATGAGTAGACACATAAATGCCTAGTCAAAGAATATTTCTGGATCCTGCAGGATTTTTAAATATGAGGAGATTTTGAATATAGAGCGACTTGTGAGGCAGCTTGGTAGAAAACCCAGTTAAAAGAAAAGGCGCAGCAAGTATGGAAACGAGCAAGCAAATGAAGGAGTAGAAAAGCAGGTAGAACAAAGAAAGGCTCTGGCTAGAAGGAGCTGGGGATGGGTGGAGAGGTAATAGGTGTAGAGGAGGATGAGAATTAAACTGAAGACCAGTGTGTGAATAAAGTGCTTGTCATTTGTCCTGCCAAGGAGAGGAGAGAACCCATGACCTGAAACAGGTCATCTGGCTAACAGGACTCTGGAGAGAGCCCAAGTCAACCTTCTGAGCACCAAACAGACAAAGGTAATTAAAAATATATATCATAAAGAAACCAAGTTATACATAATTGAATATGTAGTTTTACCTACCAGGCTGCTTCTTCCTAAAAAAAGTGATGTAGTTACATGCAAGACACACTGATTATATATCGGTATTAAAAATTGATGCCTCTGCCATATACAGAGGTTAACGTTTTTTCCCCTGTAACAAGAAAGAATGTCTGCACATTTCAAATGCAGCCCAGCTTACTTTTCCCAGACAATTGCAAACTGACTATTCCAAGGTGCTTGGTTTCCAGCTCATCGATCCTAATTATTTCCCTTCCCCACTCAGGGTTAAATATACCTTAATGGATCTTAAATCTGCCTGACAAAGAGGCTGACTTAGATACTCATCTTACCCATGACATACAATTATTAATTAATGAGGGTCAGCAGCATGAGGGGGTGGCAGCTGATAAGTATACTAAGGGAAAGCAGAGCGGGCTGATTTATGCACTGGAGAGCAGGAAAGAGTACTTTTTATTAGAATCATCAAAATTTCCTGTTACCAAACTAATTAAGTTAACTCTTTCTGTAGTTTAAACAAATTGCGTTTGTGTCTTTCAGGTTGCTGCAATTACCTTCTAGCAAATAAAATGCCTGTGTCTTTTCATTAAGAGCAAAAAGCTTCCTTCCTACAACAGTGAAATCCCGTCCTGGCACCAAGGTTTATCCTTCTTACTATTGGGTGGGGGTCAAGTAGAGTGTGCATTGTTAATCTTGGAAGCTTTCAGCAGGGTTGGCAGCCCATAGTGACCGACAAGCTAACAGAGAACTCTCTATAGGTTCCTGGTGCTCTTTCCTAACCAAAGAAAAATGTCTCATGACAGAGTGACAATTAACTTAAATCTGCTTTTCCCCTTTTGGGACATTCTTTCCACCTGAACATACTCTGGTTATCTAATGTTATCTGAGACTTTATTTGAGAATGTTCCTCTCATGAGAGTATCCTTCTGAAGTTTGAGATCTTACTAAAACAAAAGATGTCTGATGACCTTAGCTTCAACCGACTGAACTATATCACAGAGCAGATGTGCAGAATCTCTTGGAGAAAATGTTTGTTTGAAAAACAAAACAAAAATTACAGTGCTTCAAGCTTAATACATTGACTTGCTTCCATTAGGGAATATCCCAATTGTCAGAAGGCATCCGTGAATATACAAGGTAGGTCCTCTCCAACCACTGCCACTAGCCAGATATGCTGATTAAGATTCTCACACTTGCGGGCCCGGCTGGTGTAGCTTAGTGGATTGAGCGCGGGCTGGGAACCCGAGGGTCCTGGTTTGATTCCCAGTCGGGGCACATGCCTGGGTTGCGGGCCGGGCCCCCAGTGGGGGCCAAGTGAGAGGCAACCAACCATACATTGCTCTTTCTCCCTCCCTTCTCCTCTCTCTGAAAAGAAATAAATAAAATCTTAAAAAAAAAATAAAAAAAGATTCTCACACTTGCTTTCCTTTCAGAGATAATTAAAGGAGTGGACCTATTCCAGCTGCTCTTGATTCCTATGTTCCTGTTCCAGTCAACATGGGAATGGGGACAGGGAGCACCCTAACAGATGTACATAGTCACTGACTTTCACCCTGGGCTTTTCTGTTAATTGTTGCCCATTAAAACGTAAAATCATGGAGGTCAGAGATGGTCTACTTAATTTGCTTTGTATTTGCTTTTTTAAGTGTTTATATAGTGGCATTTAAAAATTATTTGTTGATAATTTTGATTAAATAAATGGAGCATTCTCTGTAAATGTCCTGCTCAAAAAATATGTCCTCATAGATAGAATAACATTTAATAAGATAATTGTCTGTTGGCTTTTAGAATTCACTTTTTTTTTTTAGTCTAACTACTTGAAAATCTCATCTGTGATAGCTTCCCCTTTCCTTTGGCCTGTCACACCTCTGAGATGCCTCTGAGGTTTGCTCCCCTGTTAGCGTTTCCCCTCGGCCACGTGGACAGTCAGAACCGTGTGCAGGGTGTGAAATCCCCATAGCGGTCATCCCATAAGCTCTTAGGTCGTTCTCAGCCCTGCTGGTCCATTGTTGCTTCTCCTGTCCTTCTATCTTCCTTCTTAACAAAGAGACATCTAATTTCTTAAAGACATAATAGTAATGGGTGTGATTTGAAGTTGAGTGGGAGAATTGTCCTGAATTTGGAGTCTAAAAATATCACTTAACATCCTAAAATAAGTTTGTATAAGTTCATGACAATAGTTTTTAATTTGTTTGCAGATTTTAACTTAGATAATGTGCATATCTGAAGTCTTTTTTTTCTTTTTTCTTTTGCAAAGCAAACATTTTATTCATAGTATGTTGATAACACTCAGGCAGAATTGAGCTCACTATTAGGAATGAAGACTATGACAACTCTAAGATCATTTTAGAAAAAGTCATCTAATTAATGTTTAAAAGTCTGTGACTGTCAAGTATCAGATATATAGTTTTCCTCAAAGTATCTTTTTTCTTTTTCTTTTCTCCCTAATGCTTAATGTTCATGTACTCAGTTGATTCAGCATACAAGTTTTAGAAGTCTTTGTTGGTAGCCTTCACACAAGTTTCCCTTATTGCCGTTCAGCTGATTACAGTAGATGTCAAATGCAAATTAATTTTTTGTCCAATCTACAAAATGAAATACAAGGTCAGTGCTAATTCTTTGGAAAACTGGATGCAATTCTGCAAGGCTGGCCCCAAGTCTTGTTGGTGAATGAAATTCAATGTGGTTTCAGCGTCTTTTCTCTAATGCCCTTTTCCAGTTTACTCTCAACATAATGTCTGAGTCCAGCTCATGGAACTTGTAACTCTTCCCTGGGTGGAAAAACCTTGGTCTTGGCACATCACCTTGGCTTACGCAGGGCAGGAGCGCTGCCACTGTTAGCATCCCCTTAGTTACACCTTCATACAAATCTGTTTGAATATTTTTTCCTGACACTAGTATATAGAGTGCTAAAATAACACATGAAGCCCTTAATCTCTGTGCTTCCATTTTTCAGATCCTGGATGGAGCATACAGCTAGGGCAGGGATAAAAAGCAGCCTCAATTTTAACACCAGTGTTTCAGTTTGGAACTTGAGATGATCTTGTTTCATAATCAGTTAAGTCTTAACATTCTTTTTTTTTTAAGAGTTTATTCATTTTATTTTTAGACAGAAGGGAAAGGAGGGAGAAAGAGAGGGAGAGAAACATTAATGTGTGGTTGCCTCTCATGTGCCCCCTGCTGGGGACCTGGCCCACAACCCAGACGTGTGCCCTGACTGGGGAACGAACTGGCAATCCTTTGGTTCTCAGGCCGGCGCTCAATCCACTGAGCCTTGCCAGCCAAGAAGTCTTAGCATTGTTTACTTTCCACATTTGGACGTTATATAATTTCATATTTTTCCTACCCTAATAAATGATAATGTGTGTAAAAACAGGTTCTGTTTCAAGGCAACACATAAAGCCTGCCATTGTGTTTTGCACATACTAGACATTTGAAAATCAACTTTTTGTTGTCAATGATTCATAATACTGCTGTGCTAACTTTCTCAGAAAATATATACGCTTTCTAATGGTGGATTATCCTATCTAAACATTAATGAATGACTCTGGTTAATATTCCAGACATCCTGCAAGTTTCTTCAAGAGGTATCTTTAGACAAGGAGCAATTTTATATATTTCAATTCACAAGAGGTAGAAGTAACTGATTTTTAAATTAAATGTGCAAATAAGACATGTTTAAATAAACTGGGGTTTAATTTTAGGGTTACAGTTATTTTTAAAAGGTAAGGAATTATACATATAACCCACCCTGTATTTGTATCAACATGGACAGATTATTTGAATAATTCATTCTAACAAATTCCTAGTATTATAGGAGGGATTATACCATTCTTTATTCTCCCTTTAACTTTGTTTTTGTACTTACCAAGCCTTTAATCAGTAAGGCCCATCTTATTGAAATCTCTGGGAAAAAATTTCACACTTACTGTTCAATTGTTATTGTTTTGATTATGGTATGTGTGAATAAAATATGCAGCAGAGTAGGAGAAACACCACCTAAATGCTAAGGAGCCTTCATAAAAATGATTCTGTCTTTGTTCACGTTAATTAAATGGGTTCGTAGAAACCAGTAAGGCAAAATACTACCAATAATTTTCCTTGGGAGATTTTTAATCTTCTTTTTTTCTTTGTTCAAAAATAACAAAACAATTTAGCTACTGGGCATACATTATTGAAGATTTTTAGACACACTTTCTAATGCATGAATGAGAACAGTTATGGGCCAATCAATTTAAGTAGCAGGTTTAATATTTCTGAAAATATTTATTGAATAGTGGTAAGTGGAGAATGGCTTGTCTCGTGTTGTTTGTAAAACAGTGCCTTCAACTTGTATAGCTCTTTGCCATATTTTAGTTTATCTTGTTATTAAGGATTTCAATGGTTAACGATATTCATTCCTTCAGCCCTCAAAAAAATTATTTCTTCAGTTCTTACTATGTGCCTGGCACTCTTACAGCCATAAGAAATAACAAGACAAGACATAGGGAAGCAAGAAAAGCAGGAGAGCAGGGAAGAGGGGGTTAAGTGAACTATGGTGTATTCACTAGAATGTTCTCTTTTCATGTAGAATAGTTCTACACAAACTAGATACTGATACCAACACAAAAATATGACATACTTCACATTAAAAAAATGTGTTGAGCATAACTTTTTAACATGTAATTCATTGAATTAAGTGACTGTATAAATTGTGTATGAAAACACATTTCAAAGACATCACACCTTGGTTTGGGTAAGGAATAAACCCATTACATTCTCATCAGTATAATTGTGCTTTGAATTGGAAATTGCAGTAAATGTAAAATCCTAGTAAATTATAAATTAAACAATGTGAGTTAAGCGGTTATAGAAACTCTTACAAGCTGCTCCTAGCTTCGTAAATCTCTACTTTGGAATTGTGAACAGAATAACTATATAAGGCATATTGATTTAAAATCAGGATTTTTTTGTAAGTTGGATTTTAACATAGAAGTATAAAGATAATGAATGATAAAAGGTAGTTTTCCAGAAATAAGAAACTTTCCAAAGCAATTGGAAAGTGTCTGAGCTAAGGATGACTCACGGTGCAAAGCCCTTTGCCCTAGGGATTCCTGTCCAAACGCCCTCCCAGCTGACCCCAGGCCGGTTTTCATGCCCTATCCACCTGCTTGATCTGTGAATGACTGATTAGCTCTAGTCCTCCACTTCCACACCGGCAACACACACACGCAAAAATATCTTTGCTGACTGAAAACAGCTTCAACTCTTATTCCTTCAGCACTGCTTCTTTTTAAAAATATTTAAATTATCATATATTAAAGAGAGACATAAAGACAGAGCGAAAGAAAGACAAAGAAAGAGAAAGTGTGTTCAGTTAAGAGAAGAATTCTAAAGTGGATACTATGAACTCATTGCAATATTTTGTATGCTTTGACATAAGGTGAAAGTGGGGGGGCCTCAGACGACCTGGCTCTGAGTTCCCCTCCCCACTCTGCTCCCATGGAAAAGGCTTCCTGGCCAAATAACCTCCTCCTTGCCTCGAGATGGATCAAGTGCAATTCCCACTTATCTCTGAGTAGCAAGTTTCTGTTCCCTGCCAACTGGCAGAATTATTCAAACAAACCAATCACATCTATTCATGAAAACTGGGGAGCAACTCACCCTTTATACACCACAAAGCCTTCCTCCCACAGCCTCTGGCTTTTCATTCTGTTTTTAAGTGCAACCCTTGTACTGTCCTGCATGCCTCCTCCCTTGGCCTATAAGTACATGTGACTAATAAACTGCTGCTATCTATCTGATCTGCCTGGAGTTAGATGTCCTGTGTTTGGCCAACCCTATAATTCTAAGTGAGAATCCCTCCCTCACCCACAGGGTGAACAGAAGGCAATAAAATGCTATTGCACCATGACACACATAAGAATTTTAAATGTGATAAAAGATGTCTCAAAAAATCCGGGCTTAGATATTTGGAAACAATCCATTTAAGTTCTTATATCACACACAAAATACATTAAGGGATTATGTGGGGGCGGGGGGGAGACAAGTATAAAATTAGAAGAAAATAGTAACAAGCATTTTTAAATGTCTTGAGAAGGAAGACTTTTTATTCAAGATTGTACTTATTTATTTTTAGAGAGAGAGAAAAGGAGGCAGAAAGAGAGGGAGAGAAATATCAATGTGTGGTTGCTTCTCACATGGCCCCCACTGGGGATCGGGCCTACAACCCAGGTATGTGCCCTGACTGGGAATCAAACTGGCTACCCTTTGGTCCACAGCCTGCACTCAGTCCACTGAGCTACACCAGCCACAGCAGGAGGAAGACTTTTAAAAATGTAAGTGATAGAAGAGATAAAAATATGCAATGTTAAGATTTCTATATTACCAAAAAACATACAAACAAAATAAAAGTAAGTGGAAGAATTATAGAAGTAATAAAAGAAAGCATGATTTAAATTTCTACAGAGAAGAAATAAAAATAAATAGAATAACTATTTGAACATTTGAGAAATTTTGGAAAAATGTTTGAGAATATATAATAGTTATATAATAAAGACAGCTTGTGAATCTCTAAGAGAAAGACAAATGTCACATAGAAAAAGCAGAAAATCAATGTGAGCATATAAGTCACAGTAAAATAATTATAAGTGTTTTATAAATATATAACTTTCTGTTTCATGAGTAATTCAGTACAGTATTTTCTCTAACAAGATTTCATTTTTCATGCCTGATTAGCAGATTTTATAAGTGAATATATTCATTTACTAGCAAGTCTAATGAGATAGTCTCCTTGTGAGGGTATAAGTGCTCAATCTTTATAGAAAATACTTTACATATATATTAAAATTAAATATGTTCATACCATTTGATTGATTAATGACAAAGACAGAGATTATGGAAAGAGATGATTATCATAGCATAATTGATGACAATGGGATAATTGAAACAGTGTTATTTTCAACAAGAGACCATTTGAAACCACACTGAGATACATACGGATGATGGAAGACCATGTAGATATTAAAATTATATTTTATGAATAATTTTAATTCAGTGGTATGATATATGTTGTTTAAAAGTCCTATGAAGAATTTTGTATAAACAACATATTTTAACCGTAATGATGAAATGCATTTCTTGATAGAAAATTGTTGAAATAGAACCTCAAATAGTATCTTATTGGAGACATTGGTAAAGAGCTTTTTCCCATATATCCAAATTTGGCATCTAAATCCAAATGTGACTTTAGTCATTATGAATTACATTTTTAGTTAATATAAAAACCATTCACAGGTACCCAGAGATTGCCTAATTAAGGAGATACTAGAGGATTTTTCATCATCATTAAAACCGAGGTTCTAGTTCAAGAATCAAGGATTTATTAATGTGAAACTTAAGTCTTGCGGAAAGTAAGAAAATATCGCTTGAGCCTGGGCCTTGGCTAAGGAATTTAAGACTTTGCTATTGTGATACTAGTAAAATTCTTACATATTACTTCTTTCCAGTAATGATACTAGTGAATAATTTTACAAAGAGAGAGGTTCAGTTACCCCAAATCTTTACTCTTAGTATAGGGATGTTAATACAATTGAAATCAATCAATATGCCAATTAAGCATATTTGTTATAAAAATTCTAAACTGAGATATTTAGCTTGTGTAAACATGTAGTTGCATAAGTATGCATATTCTGTGTAGATTGTGTTTATATTTGTTTAAAATAGTATTCACAATGACCTTCAAAGCAGTATTTCCCATTTATGGACTTCATTGCTGCTATGGTTAACCACAACAAATTTCCTTTCAGTTTATTTATTTTTTTTTAATATAAGACTGAATGCAGCTGAGCTATTGAAAATAATAGTAACTATCATTCACATATCATTTTTAAGTATTTTTACATTTAACTCCTATGTGACGCACCTTTAAGAGACTTAAAAACAAATTATAATCTGGGAACTCACATGGTCCACTCCATGCACAGAATTTTATGCCACAAATCACAGTGCAGGGCTAAAAGTAATTTTAAAACTGGTTTTAAAAATTTTACTTTTATTTCTCTAAGGATTTTAGAGAAAGTTCACTTTGCTCACACTATTACTTCATAAAAAAGCTGCTTCTGTCTTCCCTGTTGCCTCCTGTCCTGCTTCTTATTTCTCAGATCTTGCTGTGGTTTGTTGCTTTCTTTGCTTATCTTTTGCCACCTGCCCACTCCTCTCTTCTTAGTCTTTTCATTCAGAGACACGGACTGAGCACTGGTGAGTTGGCTGTGGATTGGGATAGGGAGGTGGGAAAAGGAAGGGGTTGACTTGGTGTGGGTGGAGTGGAAAATGGGGACACTCATCATATCAGACATTGTGATTCTCTTTTTTCAGATTCGGAATCTGAGGTCAGAGACATTTAGTTACTTAACTAAAGTGAAACAAAAATTATGTGAGATTGTTGCTATTCCACATATTTTATTTCAATTCTAACTTATCACATGGATCTTGGCTATTCTTTTTTCTAAAAATATCTTTAAAAAGAAAAATATTTTAAATACTAATATCCTGAAACCCCTTTACCTTTTCAAAACTTATTATACACTAATACACACTGTACACAAGCACATACATGCACACACACACCTTTTCATCTCTATTGTCAAGTAATTCTTTTGTTATCAACCACACTAATTAAAAAATGGAAATAGATCTATTCTTTGAAGTGCCTGTATTAACTCCATCATGGGACTTAATCCCCAACTCTTAAAAGACAGAATAGTTCAAAAAGACAGAATAAAAGAAGAAAAGCCAGAAAGAGTCACATGGTAAATGGATTTGTGGCAAAGACTGCTGATGCTCACATGTGTCTCACTGACTCTGCTTGCTGGTTGTACAGCTAGGCTCCAGGTTCTAGCTTCCCTTGTAATCAGATGTTACCTGGTGCTGTATTCTGAGTAATGAATTGTGAGTAAAGGTGATACATACTACCAGCAGGACTGGCATTGTAAATATTCCATGCCCAATGTTCCACCTCTTAAGTACCTTCCAGCTGAATAGATGGGGCTTCAAAGATCTGGAAGAGAGTCAAGTGCAAAGCAGAAGGATCCTGGAACCCTGAATAACCCCACAGAAGAGTATAAATGAAAAATTATCATTTATTTTGATGAGCCACAAGCTGTTGAGATTTTGCGTGAATTACTTAGAGTAGCTAAATCAGGCATCAAAAGACAGTGCTGATGTGAAAATACAGAATAATATTTGGGAAGGATATTTAATAAGAGATGGGTGGAAAATAAAATTTCATCCTCTTTATCATTATGATATTTCTCCCTCTTTGTTAATGGTATGTGTTTTTTTTTTTAATTCCACTACTGCATTCTTACTTCTCTTGAAATCAATTTGTGGCGATGACCACGAAGTCTATGTAGCCCCTACCTTCTATTGTTTATATCATCAATATAAACAATAGCATTTTAAAGTTCTCATGAATACCGACTTACAACAAAATAAAACAAAATAAAAAAGGCTCCTTTTGCTGAAGATCCAACATGTAATGGCTGTAAGGATGGACAGAAGATTTGGCAGTAGAAGTTATTTGACCATCAGATATTAAGAGGATGGATAAGAAAACCCTGAAGGGACAAGGGCTCTCCTGGGGGAAGATCTGTTCTACAGCACATGGAAGCCCAGGAGGCAGTTGAAAATGAAAAGACACCATCAGGGCCCAAGTCCAGGGAATGTACCTACATTAAAGAAGAAGGTTGCAGAATTTGGGGAGCTGACAGGAGGTGATCAGTGTGTTGCTATATTCATCAGAAATAAACATGTGTCATAAAATGAAATACCTTTGTATAAATACCATTTTGGGAAAACACCCAAGAAGCATAAATAAATATCTACCACTGATAGATATTTATGCTACAGAGATTTTTTTATTCTAAGGATTAGTCTAGGAGTTTGACTACAGACTATGTACACTTATGTCTTGATAAAGACATAGTGATTGAGACAACAAGATACTATTGACCCCCCTTGAGAGGGGACATTAACCACCTACCTTGAGTATGGCATGCCTCTTCAATTTGCACTCTTTTGTAATAATAATAATATTAGCTAACAATTATTGAGTGTCTACCATGAAGCAGCATGGTAACCCATTCAAGGTTAGTCTTTCAGTATTAAAAAAAAAAAAAAAAAAAAAACAGATTTAAAATATGTTTTCTGGGCCCTGGCTGGTGTAGCTCAGTGGATTGAGTGCGGGCTGGGAACCAAAGGGTCGCCGGTTCGATTCCCAGTCAGGGCACATGCCTGGGTTGCAGGCCAGGTCCCAGTGAGGGCCATGTGAGAGGCAACCATACATTGCTGTTTCTCTCCCTCTCTTTCTACCTCCCTTCCCCTTTCTCTAAAAATATATAAAAACTTTAACAAAATATGTTTCCTGGGTACAAATTAATAAGTACATACTGCGTCCAACAAAATGAGATGAAGCATTGGTAGATTAAAAATATGATTATCTTTGGAAGCCTGAAGCTTCTGGAAACATCTGACTTGGCCAATGGACTGATGGATTACATTACAGGAGCAGTTTCTGACAGGAGCCAAATGAAGCCTCAATTGTGGTATCACACCTGTTTAGGAACACAGCCTTCCATCCTCATAGTCAGAATAAAAAAAAATCCCAAATAGAGCAGTCATGCACCCCACAGACCATTCCTCACAGTGTCTGGTGCATGCTCAGTGGGATTCACGCGTAAAGTGTTGGCATCACAAAATGATACTGGGCTAACACGGGGATTGGGCTTCCAGCCCAGTATCACTAAGTACCAGGAGGCAGGAAATGGGAACAGCTGGCAGCTGTTCTGCCCGCATGCGTCCTCCTCCACCTCCTTTGCTCTTGAAGGATGAAAACAGTCCTCTTACATCTGGGACAGGAGTTGCCATCACAGCTCATGTAGCCCTGTCAGGGGGCTACCTCTGGAAGAATATAAATATCAACAGGAGTTTTCATCTAGAGACAGCTCAAAGCTGTCAGGTTAAAAAGGAAGGGGAGCATGCAAGTGTTCAAAGGACTCAGCCAAGCATGTTTCTGGATTATATCCATTTTTGTTATCAGATGTGTGAAGCTTGAGAAACTCCTGTTCCACCATAAGACCTGATCATAAACATTGTGTATTAGAAACTTCACTCTATTGCAAACTTCATTTTTTTACTTCCCCAGTGTTAATATGGGGAAGTAAATAGTGCTTAATATTTAATAGTACTTAATCTAAAGAAATGGCTCATTGTAAATAGATTTATTTGAACTATTATATGTACATGCTAATATCACCCATAAAGATATGTGATTATTAGTTTAGAACAAATTAGAATAGTAAAAGGCAGGCACTTTTATGCCCATCTGAAAAGTAGGGCTACTCCTAATTATGTAGAGTTTGATGTATTAAAATAAATAATAACGATGTAAGCCTTTAGAGCAGTCCCTGAAATAATAATCACTCAGTAAATGTATCTTTAAGCAGCTTATCTTTTCAGTATTCTAATAAATCTTGATCCATATCAATTATTTTTCAAATTCTTTACTTCTATATTTTTTATTATTTAAAAAATAAATTTTGATACATGGGACTTATCCCCCAAATACTAAAACAGATTCAATTGTTATAGATTCAGGGCCTCTGCATTTTTAAAAATGTTCAGAGCTTTTTTCACATTTCTGAGCTAAATACATAACATTAATATTTGGGCATCTCTTAACTTAGCCATCCATGTTTCTTCTCTTCATTACTATAGAAAAATGATGTCTTCTATTTCAAGTAAAGGAACTACAAACTTCTTAATCATTCAGGCATAAAACCTTGGCATCATGATCATCTCTTACTGCTAAGGCATTCCCATTACTCCAAAGTAATAGCCAGTAGATCCAGTAGATCCAGTAGATCCTGCCCCAATAGAGCCTTTCAATACTCTGCAGATTATAAGGTAAGTGTACCTGGCAGAATAGCCTTAATTTCAAATACTAGAAAAGCAGTCAAAACTGGCTGAAAGATAAATATAATTTATTGACATATGTGTCTTCACCTTCCAGAGGTAGGGAAGATATCAGCGTGGTTTGGTCAAGGTTTCTGCTTTATCTCTCTATGACTTTCTTGTTTGTTCCTTTTTCTGTTGTAGATTTTTTTTTTAATTTTTATTTTTTCTTTTTTATTCTAGGTGGCTACTTGTATAGCAAGAAAATGGCTGGAGCAATTCCATTGTCATGTACACAAACCATAATACCCAGAAGGTGAAGGGATTCAAGTTTTCATGGTGATCATATCGGTGTATTGTTCCGCCTTCTGATCAGTCTAGTTTGAGTTATGCACCCATCTTTTAACAAGTCACTGTGACCAGATAAATGCCATACACTAATTGGCCAAGAATTGAGTTATACTTGTATATCCTCTCTTTTGATGTATCCTAGACAAAGTTTTAAATCTTTATCTGAGTATGGAAAATTTCATTCACCCCTAGAGATACTTTACAAATGACTAAAGGTATGTGATGCCCACCAGCCAAAGACAACCAGGGACACACGTGTCATCAAAGTTGTGTATTTCTTGCTGCATCAAGGGTGCATTGCTCATCATAAAGAATTGTGCGATGTCCTGGTAAAAGAGTATTGAGAGGAGGATGTTATGGGAGGTGGGATTGTGTTTGGTGAATTTGGTAAGGGTTCAAGGACGTATGGACTCCTGTGGATTGAGTATTTTCATAAAGTCAGAGCATTTCAGTGATCGGCATCTTAAAATTGTGTATCTAGTAATGACTGTGCATGAAGCTGTTTTTATCATTCTCTGGTGAAATGAATTCTTGGAAGTTGACCACAAGTTTACTAATTCCTATACATTTTGTAAAGATATGTATCACATTTCACTCATTTTCTAAATCATCACAACATAAAAGTTTCTGCATATAAAGTATGTGCTTAATTCATATTTATTGACTCATTCTGAAAATTATTCTTTAGATGAATCAAGTAATCCTATAGGATGTTAGGTCATTTACTTGAGACCTAACCCGATGATGGCAATATCTGTCATTTATAATGTTAATTTTGACGTAAAGTATTTTCAGGACTTTACATATAATATAGCATTTAGCCTCAAAGCAAAACTAATATATGTGTATTGTTCTCTTCATCCTATGAATGAGAAAAAAAAGGCTTGGTGAAGTCTACGACTTTAATTTTTATCACGCAAATAGCCAATGGTACCTATGTTTTCAATAGGTACAATTGTTTCTTTAAAGAAATATGGACTTAAACATTCTGGATTTCTAGAAGTCTGGTTTTGCAAAAGATTTAGCAGCAGCAGGGCACAAAGCACATGATTTTCCAAACAACAACATGTCATGTTGGAGACCACATTCAATCCAGGGTGTTCTTGACATGATGAGAAATATAAATCTACTAATCAACCCCCAAGTTCTCTACCATCAATGGATCCTAATGGGGATCAAATCTAGTTCTTTATAAATGGAAAAAAGAAGAACAAATGGGGCATTATTTTTCATTACCTAATATCATAAGAGGCTGCAACTTTCATGGCTGTAGTTTCCATAGTAATCTCTGAAGGTGTTTTATGTTTAGTTTATTATACCTATTCCTTTGGTTAATTCCATTTGCTTGCAATGCAAATGTCATACATCAGGGTTGATTCTGCTTTAATGTATTTTTTTTTACTGATTTTTAATTTAGCTTTTGTGAATAAGTCTTCGTAACATGAATGTTATAGCTGAATATGAGCTTTGCTGAACAAATGCATACAAATGCACACAAATGCACAAGAATCTTGGGAAATGGAGGTGCTCCAAAATATAGGGATTTAAAAAAGGAAAATTTAGTTCTCAATAAAGTCATAAAATTGTTGAGATAATTTGGTCTTGCCAGATTGAGAATTGTAGAAAAGAAAAGATTGCAGAACTCAGAGAATGATTACCAATAACATATTTTTCTCGCTACATGTTACTTTTTGTTGGAGTGCAGTGTAAACATATTCATTCCCCTGTTCCTTGTGATAAAAAAAATGGACTATGGTCAATATGGGAACACATAATTTTAAAAAGCCTTATTGTGTATTCTAAGCATGGAATATATAGCCTATTAATAGATAAATCTTATCTCTCTTCTAACTTTTGAGAAACTTCTCATAGTTCAAACTTCCTCTCCCAAGGCTTAATTTCAGATATGACTGCTTTAATCTTTTGTGGCTTTTTGTGTATTATGTTAGAGAAAAATAAATGTAAATGTAACATTTTAACTATCAATGATTTATTCTGTAAGATCCGTTCAAAGGGAACACACCATTGGAGCTATGGATTGAGATGGGAAATTGCAGAGGCATTACACACAATTGTAACATCTTTGTATATTAAGAGAAATTCATATGAACATAATCATCAAACAGCATAACCATATAGAACCTGATTAGCTATTTACAGTTTAATTTTTATAATGTACCTGTCAGAAGAAAATTATTCTGAAATTTGTTCTTTTATTGTGTCAGGGTTAAAATTAAGGATCTTGTACACTATTCAGTCAAAATAAACAAGTTTGCAGATATTTGAGCAGTGGTCCATAGTCTGAACTACTTGTCTAGTAACAGAGAATCTCATTCATAAGCTTAGCACATACAATAATTGAGTTTCTTTTAATATATGTGACAAAAGACATAATAATATATGGTTTTAATTATAACATCATAAAAATAAGTTTCCTTTATGACAATAACAGCTGTTTATACAAAATAAAACAATGGGGAGCAACTGTGTTTCATCCACTCCTAACAAGGAGCAGGATGTTTATAGAAACATTTTAATCACTTAAATTGTTGATGTAGCTTGATGGCAAACTGTCTCTCCAAAACATATGTTTTTCATTGTCTGAATCATATTTTCCATCTCAGTAGGGAATTAACTTGAGCTGTTATTAGCATAATAACAGGGAGATTTACTTACATCCATTTCTCAAAATAGAAAGTACCCAAAAGGTAAATTGAGAGTTCTTTCTGCTAAGGGCTATCAGATACTAAACAACTTTTTTAATTGAGAGCAATTATTTTATTAGAAATATTTCTGCTTTGATTTGGGGCTGTAATTGTCATGTTTCTTTAATCTTTAATTAATTGCTTGAAAAATTATAATAAGGACACACTGTTATTAACAAAAGTTTATTCCTAAGAATTCAGATGTAGCCATTTTGAAACTACTGTAAAGTGAGAACATTCCTTTGCTTGAGCTTTATTTCTCATGCTGAATGCTAAGCTTATTGTGGAAATGGCATGCACATTTAGCATTGCCAGAAACAACGTTTGGGTCCTTTCATCATCAAAAGCATTTATGAAGTCTTCATGTGTGTAACCCTTGGCAAACTACTACAAAAAATAATTCAATGGAAAAGCTGCCCTCAGCGAGAGTTAGGCTATCTGCGAATTAGTGTCACCTCTAAGCAATGCTGATCTTCAAACAGAAACCAATTATGACGGTCTGGAGACTAGCCATTAAGACTGCTCAGGAAAAGTCATCTACCTCCTACCAAACTGCCAGGTCAAAGTACATGTGGCAAAGATTACCATGGTAGGAAAGGGAGTATCTGTCCCAGATTATACTGGAACACATGAGTAGACTTGAATCCACAACTGTTACCATAGGTAAATGACTAGCTATTAATGAAGGAAATAGAACAAAGGAATTAGACATTGACTTTAATAAACTGGGGAGCATAAGCCTGTTTGCTTCACCAAGGATAACTACAGCTTCATACCACAGGGGGTCATAACACTGCTCCACCAAGGGGGTAGACACTTCTCCCTTCCCCCTCCAGTACTGGACTGTTGTGGGGGACACAGGAGGACGTTCTTAGCCATAGACGTCCATCAGTCTAACTAGGGGGTGTAGACCTATCAAAGATCTGCAAAAGCTTGGGAAACTGATTGGTCATTTTGAAAAGGTACCTCGTCCATCTCAAATCCAAGTTTATATAATCCCTGAAGAACACAGAAGTGAGCGCTCTCTCTCTCTGTCTCTCTCTCTCCATTGCTCGTGACCCACACTTGCTCTTTTGTTCACACACTCTCTTGACCAAGAATAGGTGACCATCTGGGTTTAACAGCTATCAGGCCACTGCAGATGGCCTGGGCTCCTAAAGGATGAAGATTTAATATAAAGCAGACTTTTGCTTTGGCCTTGTTGAGGACATAATTGGACTTTTTCTGTGGCAGGATGGAGGAAAATGGGAATTGGGGGCCCAGGGGCAGATTTCCAACCAAATGAAGTTTGCCGCACCACATCGCCATTGTGTGTCCTCGGGATGCTTTCCCCGCAATCCCATGGAAGAGCCTGATTTCCACTGAGAGCACAACCTTCAATCCTCTGAAAGGATAAATCTTTTTGAGTCAAGGAATGTTCATACACTCTAACAAATATCCAAGCGAGGACCTAAATGAAGAAGAGGAGTATCCAGAGTATTAAGAAAAGATATGACAAAGAAGTAAACATCCTAAGAGGAATAGATGCGCTTGACAATTACAAAGAACAATTAAAAGAGTGAGCTGAGAGTGTGCATGGAGATTAAAAGAAAGTATGGTTAACTGCATAAGAGGGTATGGTAATGATTACATAAACTAGGCAAAGGACTTTGGTCTTTCACTTACAGATCTTGGGGAAATTTGCAGATATGCCACATTTAACTGGCTTAAAACTGAACTTTTCAGTCTTTGCTCCATTTAGTAGGAGAAAACCAGGCTTGTCAAAAATGAGTCATTCTTGAAAACTACATTGAATTCATGTGCACAAAAATACTTATCCTAATCCTTTTAATGAAATTTACAAAGTATATCTTTCCATTTATCTTTTTTCTACTGCCAGGACTCCAATCCAAGCTGGAATCACTTCTTGGATGGTCATTACCATAGCCTCACAATTATTCTCCTCATTTGGTCTCTTTACAGTTTTCCTGCCCATTCACTATGCAGAGCAGGGACTTTTTTTACTATATAAATTTGAATATGTCAATCCTCACATTAAAACCCTTCCATGGCCTCTTATCTTCTTAGAATAGAATTGTAACTCTGCCATGATGCACAGTGTCCTGCAGGACTTTGCTCCGCTCGCCTCTCTCATGTACCTGTCTCACCTTCCTCACTCGCAGTGACAAAGACGCTCTGGTCTTCTTTTTGTTAATGGGAAAACCCAGACTTTTTTCTGTCTCAGGACATTTAAAGGTCCAGTTTTCTCTGGTTGGTATCCTCTTTTTACTTTTATTTTTGCCCGATAGATTTCTTCTCATTCTTGCATCTGAACCTAAAATTCACTTGCCCAGAGAAGCAGTCACCGTTACGGCAGCAAAAATTGTTTACATCCTTTCATTCTTTTCCAGAGCCCTTATTTCAATCTGAGTTGATGTTAAAACCACTCACATTTTAGTTGGCTTATTTGATTAATATCATTCTTTCCCCAGTATACTTTAATCCTAGTTAGGATAGGGGCATACAGGTTTTGTTCACTGATTTATACACAGGTCAGAGCCCAGTATTTAAATCAGCCTTTTAAGATATAGTCAATAAAACATGACTAACCTTTGAGATTTCTTCATTTCCCAAGTGAGAAAAATGGCATTAATAGTGATTCATTTCATAAAAACATATGGTTGAGTCAGTGCTGGAAACAGAACTCTTAGGTACCAACCAAGTATTAGTTTTGATCATTTTATTATGCCTATTTGCTACATTAGATAACAGACAATCATCATGGGGACTTGCCATGGTGGTGATAGTGGAAGTGGGGTAACGGGTGCAGATGGTGGCAGAGAAAGGCGTCTACGTCATGATATTCATTTTGGAAGGTGACACATGTTCAGTAAAGAAAATCTCTTTGACAAAACCTATTACATAGGTTAGTTTGGCCTCTGCTTAAATATTTCCAGTGCAGGGGCTTTTCCTTATTTTTTGAGGCAGCTCGCCCTTTTGTCAGAGAATTTCTTTTATAGAGCACTTTTTAAGTAGTGAGCTAAAATCCATACATTTTTTCCCTTAGTCCTCTGTAATAGAACAGAAAATAAAAGAGCTCTTGATCACAGGGCCACGTTCAGTGAAATGCATTCAGCACATATTGAAAACATAATTTTGAGTTTGATAAATCGATGTACGTTGGACTTAATCATATGGAAATTTATGTCTATGTGTAGATAGACACATATTTGAATAAATATATATCTATATGTCTATTATTTAAGAAGATGGAGAATCCCATAAAATTTTTATGAGAAAATTTTAATCAGAATTAATTGAAATGAATTCATATAATCATCAAACAAATATTTTAAATATAAAATCTGTAAGACAAAAAATAAATATAGAAATCCATTATCACAAATAATCAGAGCTAGAAATATTTTCTTTATATTAGTATCACTTACAAAGTTAAACTTTTTTTTTAAAGATTTTATTTATTTATTTTTAGAGAGAGGGGAAGGGAGGGAGACAGAGAGGGAGAGAAACAGCAATGTATGGTTGCTTCTCACATGGCCCTCACTGGGGACCTGGCCTGCAACCCAGGCATGTGCCCTGACTGGGAATCGAACCAGGACCCTTTGGTTCCCAGCCCACGCTCAATCCACTGAGCTACACCAGCCAGGGCTAAAGTTAAACTTTATATAGATAAGTTTTATGATTTATAATTCAGCAAAAGACAGTGATATGAGGTATAAATATATCTAAAAGTTCATGTACTATTTTTTGTAATTAAATTCTCAATTTGCTTAAGATATGTATATATTCAACTTCAGAAGTCTGATAGCTATGTTTGAATAAGAATAAAAATCAATGGTTGACAAGGCTTTAGGTATACTGTGAAGAAAGAAGATAACAAAAGATACCTGAAATTTCTTCAAACTAAAATTTAAAATACAGTTAACTCTTGATCTATGTGGGTCCACTTACTTTGGATTTTTTTTTTTCAGTAAATATTGTAAATGTTATTTTTTCTCTTTACTGTGATTTTCTTAATAACATTTTGTCCTTGCTGGTTTGTTTACCTTCATTGTAAGATTACAGTATACAATACATATAACATACAAAATATGTTATTGACTGTTTATGTTATTGATAAGGCTGCCAGCCAAATGTATAAATAATGCAATTTTTACATCAATCTGTATATTTAACCTTTACCTTAACACAAGAACCTTAGCGAAGTTTCATTACCATCTCACCTTTTCTTATTTAAATGCAATTTTATTTATACTGTCTTTTTATCCCACAAAATAGAGAGTATTTCTTTCTTTCATACAGTTAAACCTTATGCAAACATGCATGCATGACTCCTTTTTTCCTCATCATTTGCTATTTCAATTTAGATCTCTTTTCAGTGATCATTTTGCATATTTCATATATATATGGAGAAAGAGAGAGACTGTTACAAAGTTTCTCAATTTTTATATGAAAATATGTTCACTTGCTTCTGTTTTGGAAAATTAATTTTTTGTACTTATATTTTTAGGTCAATTTTTTTAGCGCTTGAAAATATTTTTATTATTTTACTGGCTTTCAACTTTATTGTGGAGAAGTCAATTGTAAGATACTTTCCTTTTAAAAGTAGTATTTCTTTTATTCCCCTGTTCTATTTAAAAAACATGTCTTAATCATTAGCTTTTCAATTTTAATATAATGCATCTTATTGGGAATTTTTAAAAAAATACTTATTTCTTTTTTAGAGAGAGGGTACAGGAGGGAGAAAGAGAAGGAGAGAAAGATTAATGTGGAGAGAAACATCAATTCTTGCCTCTTGCATGTGCCCTAGATGGGGACCAGACCCACAACCAAGGAATGCGCCTTGACCAGGAATCGAACCTGCTACGCTTTTCCAGAGGATTCCCAAAAATCTGAGCCATGCTGGCCAGGACTAGTTGTGAATGGTTTTGTTGAACTTTCTGAATCTAAATATTTATATATTTTCTCAACTTTGAAGAATTTAAGTGTTTTTCTCTTTTAATATTACTGTGCCAGAATTCTCTCTTTTCTTACCACTAGGAAACAAATTAGAATTCTACTTAGAATTCTACTGTCTTTGTTTCTTAAAATACTTTTATATTTTTTATCTCTCCATCTCTAATCTTAATGGGTTTATGAAAGCTATCCTATACTTTATTGATATTCTTTTTGGCTATATCTAATTGCTTTATATTTAATTTTATATGCTTTATTTGTAATAATTTTTTGCAGTTTTAAATTTTGGTGAATTTTTATAGTTTGTTTTTCTTCATTGTTTATAAATTTCTTATTTTATTTTTAAAAATTTATTAAACATGTTCAATTACAAGCTGTACCTTATAGATTCAATATCTGCTTTCTCTTTGAATTTCATTCTTTAATTTATACTTTTGTTAGTTCTCATTCATCACATATTCTGTAACTTTTTAAAATTGTAATCTCATGTGCCTTAAAAATTTATCTTAGGAATGTTGTTAGACCTCATTATTGAAAACATCTTCAGAAGAGGTTAATTATTTTCTCCTAGCAGAGGCATGGATAAATAATTAACTCACAACAATTGTGAGCCTCAGGGTAGATTTGTGGTTTTTAGGTGACATAAGTACCAAGAATTCCGGCTCCAAACTTTTCTGAGTAAGCAGCGGTGGAAAGTAACTCTTAGCAAAAGCTTATATTGTCCTTGTCTGTTCTTTAAAGAGCCAAGATTGAAACAGACGTGTACTCTTCTGCACTGTGGGCTTATCATTTTTGTCTTATTGTGGTTAATAATGTCCAACCACTGAAGATAGAACTCAAATTCATCCACTTAACTTTGACTTTATCCATGGATCTTCAATCTGACCTCCTTTCCTGCTCAGTTTTGACTTCTGGCCAATATATGCATGTGGGTCATTTCAATCTGGAATCCACGCCAGCAGGAGCTAATAACAAACTGTAAGTTCTCATAACTTGCTGTCTCCTTATTTCTGTTTTTTTTTAATTGGAGTAACTCTTTTTTAAAAATATTTTATTTATTTTTAAAGAGAGGGGAAGTGAGGGAGAAAGAGAGGGAGAGAACCATCAGTGTGCAGTTGCCTCTCACATGGCCCCCACTGGGGACCTGGCCCACAACCCAGGCATGTGCCCTGACTGAGGAATAGAACCAGTGACCTTTTGGTTTGCAGTCTGCACTCAATCCACTGAGCTACACCAGCCAGAGCTGATTGGAGTAACCCTTTTCCATTCCTTCACCATAATACATTTGTCCATTTTTACCTGTGTTTAAATGATAACTTGGAATACAACCTCCTTCCTAACTCTTTAGTTGATCACTTTATCTAGAAGTATCTTTTATGTTTTGATTTCCTATGAATTATATATTTTATTTTGAATTAATGAATATCTTGAATTCAAAGGTATGTATATATATCTAATATCCCCTTTTAGACAATAGGTTATTGATGGATAGAAAAGTAATTTGTTTCATCCTCCACTGTATTCATCAACATCTCAGCCCTAAGCCTCTCTCAGAGAGAGGCTTAGTATTTTGTGAATCTTTTAGCATTAAAACAGAGTTATAGCATCTATATTAAAATACAATTAAATTTTATTTCAGCTTTTTGTGAAGTTTTGGAAAGTACTGTATGCTTTATATTTAGCATAAATCACCTTCTATAGATAATTTTATAATAGATATAAAATAACTTGAAACAAATTCAGTTACCAACTGAGTAGTTATTCAGAAGAGAAACGAGGACTAAAGGAGGAAGTTAGCATTCATAGTATAAAAAGAAATAAAGAATTTGTATCACAGTGTTTAAAACTTCAAATTATAAAGCTTTCATTGGCTGATCTAATTTTAGACTCTCGTGTACTACCTAATGGAACTACTATACAAATGTAGAATCATAAAAGTGGAGGACTGGATGAAAGAAGGCGAAGGGATTAGTGGAAAAAAAATATATGCACAACCCATAGTCACCATAGTGTGGTGATGGCCAGAGGGAAGGGGTGTGGGGGCTAGGTGCGGGGGGGCAGAGGGGAAAAATGGAGACTTCTGTCATAGTGTCAACAATAGAAATAAAGTTGATAAAAACACCACAGTCTTCTTTGTAGCATATTCTGCATTTCATTTTGATATTACCATGCTATAATCTCCAATCATATTTTAAAAAGAGTAAGTTTGGGAATACACTAATTCTGGTTCCTTTGGGAAGCAATAAAAATTACATAGAGCATTTTTTAGGTTACAGGTGAGAAACTGAAACAGGCAATATTTTAACTTTCAACTGCATAGCTTCATTCTACTTTTTGAACTGTTTCCTTGGAGATTTCAAGGGTGTCTGAAGAGAGACACAGGTGCAAAGAATTCATCATCTTACAGAGCTCATTTACCCAACATGCATGTTTCTAGCTCTGGGCTTCCTAGCAGTTCAAGTTTACCTGCTAGGGAAATAAATTGCTTCTTAAGATTTCCAATTGAAACTATAAAATGTTACCTTTAACCATATATTTTGATCTATATAAAGTGTATTTTTCTAATCCATTTGTCCATATGGTAATTTATGTAATCACTTATGGAATATTTTACACATGGATAAGTCAGAGAGCTAACTGCTAGTCTATGTGAACTATGTAAACTATAGATAACTTTCAATATGTGTGGGTACTTAAATATAAATCACATAACATAGTGCCAAGGGCAACATTGTTTAGTGCATTTAAAAATTCTTCTATTGAGACATGATTGATATATAACATCATATTAGTTTCAGATGTCTAACATTGTGATTCAGTATTTTTATAGGGTGTTTTTTAAATAAATATTTTCAGTTCTATCTGAGACCAAATTGTCACAGAAATTGGCTCTCTGATTTTTTTTCCATGATCACATTTCATGATTTAAAAGCCAGGTAAAATTTTATTGCTAGTATATAATAATGAACATTTATAAAACTACATGTTTATAGTCATGACATTTATATGCCTGAACCATATTTTTAAGGAGGAAAGTATTTTTTACAATTTTTTTCTTTTTCAAGATGAGAGTAAGGAAATTTCAGTTTCATTCATATAATGAAATTCTATGTTTGAAAGAGTGCTTTAAATTTATTATTGCAAGCCTATTTTAGAAAAAAGAAAGTTGGATAATGGTTAAAATAAATGATTGATGAACATGCAACCCAAAATTGTAGACTAGAAACTTCTTAAATGTGATCACCAATTTAATCTTCCTCTCTTTCCTCACATTATTACATATGGAATATAATACATACTGAGGTTATAAATGAAAGCATAATTCAAATTGAATCATACAGTTGGTATCTGAAATTTGAAAAGTTTGCTTCTGTCTTTTACTAGAAGCTTCTGTAACAGGAACAAACAGGAACACCAACTTTGGGTAAGTTGGACTTTAAATAACCTTTTTGTGTATGGATAATTTCTGCTTTCTGCACCCCGGAGTGAAAGATAAAGTGAAAGCTAGAGCTTTATAAGCACTCCCACAGGTCAACTGTGTTGAGGAGGCACAATGGAGACATTTGGCTCAGACCCAACCCTTTGCATACCGGGTGCCGCCCCTCCCACCAGGCAGGATTCAATGTAAGATTGCACTGTTTTATATACTCAGCCCAGTTTTCTTGAAGGTTGAGCTTCAAACACATCCCCTTAATTTAATCACCCATATCTTCTGCTCTCAGTTGTCTTAAATGCATTTTCCTCCCCCATAAGATAATAGAAATATTTACAATTTTGTTTTGAATCGTTATTTATTAAAACATGACATCAACTTTGGCTCTGTCTGCCCTACACATTTTTTATAATTTCACATAAAGGAAATACGTTTTATACTTTAATGCATCACACTGAGAATTCTGTAATGGTTATTAAGCATATTTAAAAGTAGATATATCTTAAAACACATTTCTGTCACATATCTGAACTCAATGTTTTCAGAAATCTATGTTCACGAAGAAATAGTATAAACAATATTTTCAATTTACATATGTCTTTTGAATGACAAATTTCCTTTGGAGGGAGGTACCAAGGTCCTATTAGCAGTCAACGTATTTAAAACACAAATTAAAACAGCTTATGTTTTCTAGCAAAATTCATAGAGAAGTATCCAGAGTTTCTGACTATCTTCCAAACTACCCAGTTTGCTGTAATCCAGGGTCTTTGTAATCCAGGGCCTCATACTGCTTGAAACTGCAAAATGATTAAAGCATTGTTACCCTTCCCAGCCCTATTGTGGGGGAAAAACTCACATACTTTACTAGTATAGCTATGTTGCATTCCCCAAGACTTTTTCTTTCAAATTTTATCATCTTATTGAAATATTCCTAGCAAAATTGAAAAGTGTTTGCACTAATTAAAAGCCAAACCTTCCTCATGTTTGAGAAAAATAGAATTTTTTCTTCTGAACACCCTGATTGAAAGTTCAAAATAGACATGTAAAATAATTTAATAATGGTCAGTTTATGCTAATTTCATATTATAATTTGGAACTCTGCCTTTGGAAGATGTAGAGAAGAGCAATTGAACCCCTAGTCAACACTCCTTCAGAGAACAGTGATTTGAACCTTGAGTGAATGGAGGCATCTCCTCTTTTCCTTGAGTTCATGAAAATGAACATAAACTCAAAATCTTTCCTTAGATGCATTAAGTTTATTTATAGGAGTTCATTTATAGTTTGGATAGGAGGAGCACGGTACGTTTGTGGAAACAATTCTTCATAGATAGTTTAGAAATCAACTCTAAGAACTCAGGGGAATTCAATATTTTGAACATGATGACTAGTCGCCGAAGTTGGACTTGATTTCTTTTGAGAATCCTGTGCTAACTTCCAACGCCTTTCTTTCTTTACTCCCTAGCAGCACTCAATCACTTCCCAGTGCCTCGTTTCTATACTAGCACCCAAATATATGACTTGCATATATTCACATGTCTGTTTCTAACATTAACTGTGAATTCCTTGACATCTGTAATGTATCTTCTTTCTTAGCAGGCTGGAATTGAGCAACATCTTTCAAATGAACAAATTTACTAACAGAGTCTGCTGCTTATATGGAAAAAAATACAACCCTTAGATTTTCAATTAATCAGTATAAAGAAGCTAAGAAAATGTTATACAGCATTTGTAAAACTAGATTTATGAAAAGCTGTTAATTTGCATAATTCAGACAGGTGGTCTTAGCATATCTTGTAGAGTAGAAGATGCCATGCACATTTTGATGAATTGTAAATCTATCCACCCATTTCTTCCTTGTCAGCACATCTGCTGCTACTTTCCTCTTTGATACTGCTATTGTTACTTGTGCTTTCTGTCAAGTAAATAGTTAAGGGTAGAAACATCAATTTAGCAGAGCAAATACGGGATACTATCAACATTAAAACAAGAAGAGCACTGAACCTACATGTAACAAACCTTGTCTTTGTTTCTGTCCCTCTGTCTCTTTCTGTCTGTCTCTCTCACACACGCACACACAATACAAGCGCTCCATGTGCTTGGTAGATCAAAAAATAAAGTAATACAGATGGAAGATTCTGAGGCAAAGATACAGAAGGTGTGTATTTTAGATATGACAAGGAAAATTCATGTGAAGATTTAAAAAAAAATTCATCCAAAGCCAGAGACAAGATTTATTATAATTTCCAAACATTTGTCCTTTAAATCAGTCTTATTATCTATGTACCATAGATTGATCTTCCCAAAGCCTGTTAGGGCAATTACATTGCATTTGTGTCTTCTGTGTACTAACTATTTTTTATCGTCATCTCTATTTTTTTCTGAATTACATATTTACATTCATCCTTAGACTTTTACAAATGGCACTTTTACTTGGTCTCACAGTTTTTCACTTTCAGCCTTCCACAATGAATTTGACTTAGCTCATCCTTCCAACTTGTCATGTTTCAGCTTGTTTAGAGCAAAGCTCAATCAACCTTTCTCTGTAAAGAGCCAGATAACAAATGTAGTTAGGCTTTGCGGGGCCATGCAGTCTGTCACAACTACTCAGTTTTAGGGTGAAAGCAGCCATCGACGGACAATATGGAAGTCAATTGGTATACCTGTCTTCCAGTAAAATCTGGGCTAAAAATCAGTCACGGGTTTAGTACTGTACTAATTTATTCAGTGTGTACATATATACTATACACGGTATATATTGTATATATATACTAATTTATTCAGTGCACTATATATAGTATACATATACTATATATAGTATATGGTATAATATATATAGTATAGTATATATAGTATATAGTACAGTATGTATAGTGTGTGTCTATATATATACACACACATGCATACTATATTATGTGCTACTAATGTGTAGGCACTTGGATACACATGAATAAACAAAACTGGTACTTATCATCAGAGTATTAAATGTATATAAAGGATAATTATAATTGAGTGTCAAATATTTTATGATGGGGAAAGAACAGTGTTTTAAGTGAGGATATCACACAGGGAAATGCCTTGGTCTGACGAATCTGGGATATTAGAAAAGCCTCCTCTGAGGAGCAGATGTAACAGCTTGGATTTAATGGCCAAAAATGAATAAACTGATTAATTAATTTTTTAACTGAGCAATGCATTCAACCTGGTTATTTTCTTTATAGGTGTGCTGCAGTTTATACTATTCCATAAATTTTGACATCTGCTAGTTTTCTTTATTACTATTTCATACTCTTTATCACTCTTTTTTATGTCAGGAAAGGTGGTATATAAATCAGAATAACCTCAGTTATGCTGCTAGAACATCCTAGCATGAATGTAGAAAATACATTCATGTGTACAGAATGCACATTACTTCCCTAGTAACCATACATAACACTGTGCTCAAAACTCATTGTCCAAATACCATATGATCTCACCTTTAACTGGATCATAACCAACAAAAGCAGAAAGCAAGCAAAACATAACCAGAGACATTGAAATTGAGAACAGTCTAATAGACAGGGGAGAGGGGGAGGGGACAATGGGGAGAAGGGTTTTCAGAAACCACTATAAAGGACACATGGACAGAACTAAGGGGGAGGAGGGAAGCTGGGGTGGGAGGGGGGCTGGAGGGGAAGGGAGGAGGGGAGGGGAGAGGATGCAAATAACTGTAATTGAACAAAAATAAAATAAAATTAAAAAAAAAGATTAAAAAAAAAAAACCCTCATTGTCCAGAACTACTTTCATTTTGCCGTCCAGACCCGAGCAGCCTAAAGTTAAATCATATACCTGGAAGGTAGAGTTTCAGAAATACTCCTTGAGACGTTGTTAGTGATTAACACGCTGCCTGGCTTGTTTTATTTATTTATTTATTTATTTAACTTATCTACTTAGCACAATCGCACTTTGTATGCTGCTGAAAGCATCCCTCAGTTGAATGTCTTATACGTTCTCAAAAATAATTTTAAAATAATTGTTTTTTGAGTCTACAGCTAAAGTAACTAAAAAAAAAAATGAGATATATAACAGGCAGCAGATTAGCTTGGGGAGTTAACCTAAATAAATAAATAAATCAGCTATTCCATAGGTTCTGAAATGGAGGCTGCACATTTTAATCACTTACGGATCTTTCTAAAATTCCAGTGCTTTGGTCTCATTCCAGAGATTCTGATAAGTCATCTAGGGTGAGGACTGCATCTTGATTCAAATATGAGGTATGTCCATAAAGTACCCAGCCGTGTATTATGAAAAGTAGAGACATTTATTGAAGATACAAGACACAAGAAACATTGTACACAGGACAATGATGCCTCAGTCCCCTTCAAAGTAAGCACCTTGGGACCTTACGCAGTTCTCCCAATTACCATTAGCTGCTCCATTGTATTTTCCTGAATCTCATTGGAGGTCTGCAATGTCTTCCTTTTCAATGGTGATTTTAGTTTTGGGAAAAACCAGAAGTTTCAAGATGCAAAATTTGGGCTGTAGGGGGGCTGAGTCACCTGGGTAATTGATGTTTTACAAAAAAAAACTCTGCAGGAGATATAATGCATGAGGGGACACATTGTCATGATGAAGCTGTCAATCACCATCTGCCCATAGCTGTGGCTTTCTGAGTCATCTGCATAGTTTCCATGGAGGAATCTTCAAGCTTTATGCAAAATTTGATGCAGATTTATTGCTCTACTCACTCAGTCATTTTGAATGTGACAGCCACACAGTACACATGCTCACTCAATGATGTCTGCCACCCCCACTGACTAGTACAGTGAAATCATTATTCACGCATATGCATTCTAGTCCACCCTCCTTGGCTATCTGTTTATATCGATGTTGGCGCAAACTGTTCTCACTAGATTAAATGGTTGGACATTTTCTTTCTTTATTTTTTTATATTTTTTATATATTTTTTTATTAATTTTTTTGTTTAATTACAGTTATTTGCAGCCTCTCCCCTCACCCCTCCCTTCCCCTCCCGTCCCACCCCCCTCCAGCCTCCCTCCTCCCCCTTAGTTCTGTCCATTTGTCCTCTACAGTGATTCCTGAAAACTCTTCTCCCCATTGTCCCCTCCCCCCTCTCCCCTGTCTATTGTTAGACTGTTCTTAATTTCAGTGTCTCTGGTTATGTTTTGCTTGCTTTCTGCTTTTGTTGGTTATGATCCGGTTAAAGGTGAGATCATATGGTATTTGTCCCTCACTGCCTGGCTTACTTCACTTAGCATA